>PVKE010000724.1:115637-126750 GCA_004027555.1 Craseonycteris thonglongyai | reverse complement strand
GGTGCTGTGGCCTCTGACCTCAGGCCGCTCCTGAGTGTGGGGTCTCCTGCATGTAGGGGAGCCTGTGCACTGAGCCATTGTCCCTCCCTCTGTGCCAGGGCTTCCGGCTGCTCCTGGCGAGCCCCAGTGTTTGCCTCAAACTGTTCCAAGAGAAGCAAGAGGCGGGCTATGGGGAGGCGGCCCAGTTTGATGGTGAGTGTCAATGAGTGGTCACCTTGCAGGGACCCTGCCCTCTCATCGTCAGCCCTGGGCACTGCCGACGGCTTTCCTGACTGTGCCCTGCTTATTGCCTGGCAGCCCCCTAAATGTAAGTGACAGGAGGGCCAGGATTTTTGTCTGTGTCCACCACTGTATCCTCAGTTGCTCTTACCATAATAGATGCTCCAAACATAGTTGTGAATGACATTAATGCTCTTGAACAGCTGTGTGGTCCATGGTCTATGTAACTCGAACGTGTCATAGACAGACTACAAGGATGACTCAATTAGCAGTGACACATGACAACACTGCTTTCATTTTTGGAAAGGTATCATATAAATATTCTTATATTTCTGTTATTTTAATACAGTGCTGGCAATTTAAAGTCTTCTTTAAAAACAATGAGTGGTAGAGAAGAATTAGGCTTTAGAAATTGTTCATGAGCAGAAAGTGGTAGGACTCAGTGACAGACAAGGTTGGGGAAGGGACAAAGTCCCTCCTGGGGACACTGAACAGCCCATGCCTGGAGGCAGGGGCAGGGACCAGGTAACTCCAGCTCTGGGCGGCATCAGACCTGGTCTCTGAATTACATCAAAGCTGCCACCAGGTGGCAGGATTGCTCAAAGATTGTGTAAAATGTGGGGCAGAGCGTGGAGAACCCAAGATGGCAGAGAATGGAGGGGGCCTTTGTTGAGCACCTGCTGTGGGCCTGTCAGAGGCTCCTCACGCTAAGTATCTTGTTTAGTCCCCAGGATAGCTCTATGGTATATGTACAAATCACAGGTCTAGGTTATGATCCGAACCCGGCACTGCCGAGCTCTCTGACCTCATCGCCCACCGGGCCCTCTTGCTCACTCTGCTCCAGCCCCACAGTCTTCCTTGCTTGTTCCGCTAATGCCTCCAACACACTCCTGCCTCAGGGCCTTTGCACTGACTGTTTCCATTCCCTTGCACATTCCCTTCCCAAATAGCCACATTTTTAACCCCCTCTTTTCCTTCCGGGCTTTGTTTAAATGTCCACTTTTCACTGCAGCTTCCTTTATCTAACATGCTAAATTATTTACTTATTTATTATCTGTTCCTCCCTGCTAGAATGTATGTAGATTGGCTGCTTTGTTCACTGCTGAGGCTAAGGTCAGAAGCCAAGACAGGAACATAGGGCAGCAGACTGGGTGTTCAATATTAGTTTGGGTCCCATGGAGGAGACCTGGACTCTGACTATACCACTAACTTGATGTGTGGTCTCAGGCAGTAGCTGTCCCTCTCTGATCCTCATGGCCCCATGTGTCCGTTAAAGGCTTTGTTCCTTGTTTTTAATACAATAGCTAATGGAGTGGGAGGGGAGCACAGCTGCACCAGAGACCCCACACCTTCCTATCTGGGGTCCTTTTTGTGAGGATAGGAGCTTCCAGGACATTTCTTTTAACCCCAGCCCTGGGCCTCAGAAGTCTCCATAAATATTTATGGAATTGGTAAATGAATGCATAAATGAGTGCGCACTTACTTCACTTTTCTGAGCCTCAACGTCCACATCTGTAAAATGGGGTAACAATCCTTCCAACTTTAGGAGATTATCATGAGGATTAAACGAGGGAACTTGCATAAAGTGTTATGTTTGTGGCAGACAGGTGGTCAGTCACTGTTGTCCAATGAGATCCAACCTGTTTCAAAGCCAGCACGCTGCTGGGGACAATACCTGATGTGACTTCTTTAATCCCTGTAATGCCGGTTATATAAAAGGTGTCCCAAAATTCACGCAAGATTTGAATTTTGCGTCATTTGTGTGGTAAAGTGTTGCCAACGAAAAAAAAAAGACAGCGTGACAGCTGACAGACAGTTCAGGGTTATTGAAAATGGAGTGCTACACGAAAGAATAACGCATTTTCATTGTTGAGCAATGAAAATTTACAATTTTTAATTATAAACATGTGTTTTCTATCAAAATTACTTCTTGCGTGAATTTTGGGACACCCTTTAGAGTAGTCCACAGGCCCAATGGCCATAGACACAAGTTCTCTTAAGATTCTGCGACCTTTCAGATAGAAGATTCTAGGTCTCCAAGTCTTTGGTTCTAGGATTCCACACAGGAAGTTAAGACCACTGTTCAGGCTAGAGACTTATGTTGGAGGTGAGGGAGTTGGAGGGTGGACACTGCAGTCAGCCCCCTGTGCCCTCCGCCACCCCCCTGCCCTGGCCTCTCACTTGGGGAAGCTGCTGCCGATGAGGATCCGGCCCAGGGGGTACTCCTTGCCGCCCACTGTGACAGGTGGGCTGACGTCCAAGTTGCCGAAGGAGTCAAGGCCAGAGGCGCCAGCGAACGGGATTTCCCGGGTTACATACCCAAAGTCAGGACCCTAGGGGAGGACCAGCAAAGCCACCCCCAGAAGGAGGGGTCAGTTAGAACAGGAAGAGATAGCTCTTGGGGTGGGGGGTAGGGGGGGAAACCTGTGGGACTCCCACTTCCTTAAAAACAACTCATATCTACTTTTCAAAGATTCATCCCAACCCCCTGCACCCCAACTTTCCCATCACACCTTGGACATTGAGGCTACCGGGTGGTGGGTGAGTGAGGGCCAGTAAGCAGGCAGAGACCAGCCTAGTTTAGCCTAGCAGTTAAGTTCATGGGCTATAGAGGCAGCCTCTCTGGTTTTGCATCTTGGTGCTACCACTAACTAGCTGTGTGGCTTTAGGCTAATTACTTAACCTCTCTGAGCCTCAGTAAACAGAGACTTCAGGTGTGCCCCGTGGATTACATGAGTAATACTGTAAAGCTGGGGAAGTGCCTGGAACTCAGGACACAGTTGCCAGAACTGCTCTTGTGCATAAGAGGCAGCACATGGCCCGGGACACAGTACCTGTTCAGAAAGCCTGGCTCATACAAAGCAAGAGCCTTGAGGGCTCACTAAGGATACATTCTCCGCAAAAGGCAGTTTGTTCTCCCCAGGGCTGACCCCTCAGTTGGCTCCCCCTTGGGGGAGAAGGGCCCCCAAGGAGGACTTTGCTGGCCAGCCCCTCCCCAAACAGGGCAATTGGCATGGCATTTGCATATCTGCCCCAATCTCCCACTGACTCCTCATTTGCCAGGACCCACCACCTGTGTCCTTTTGCCCCTAAAGGACCAAGACCAGGCAAAACCTACTGAGGGGTCCTATACAAGGAGCCACCCACGGGTCCCCCATTCTTGCCCTTTGCCACATACCAAGATCCTCTTATAGGGGAAATCCTTCAGGCCTCTGTCTCGTGGGGAGTCAAAGACCACGGGGAAGGATTTGTGAGGGGCTTCCACGTAGCCGAATTCCATCTCATCCTGGGAGGGGACAGGGAGAGACCATGGTGGTTTTTCAAACCAGGATGATCCTGGGCAGGCAGGGCAGGGAGCAGACCCTCCCCCGAACTTGGGGAGGCAGGGGGCAGAGATGGAGGTGAGGCTCCCTGGGAGCAGGGCATTTGGAGCGGGCAGGGGAGACCGATGGAGCAGGCAGCGGGGAAGTGTTCCCATGCACTGCATGGCCCCCACCCTGAGTCCTGGCACCCAGGAGCCAGTGCAGGCCCCTGACAAAGCCAGGTGAAGGGCAGGGCTCAGGCCACCCCCACTTTTCCAGGGTCCCGCCGGCACCCACCTGGATCCAGCGGTCGTTTCGGTTCTCAAGCCAAGGGCAGAGGATCAGCTTGCAGTTGGCCTTCCCCACCAGGTCTGACAGGTCCTGCACGAATTTCTCATTGGAGCCATGAGAGTCGATCACGCTGCAAAACACAGGAAGAGGGGGCGGGGTCATGCCCTCTGGCTGACCTTGGCCTGAAGGCGGGGAGGTGGGGACAGAGGCAGGGGTGCAAACGCGGTCCCTGCCCCACAGAGGCTCGTGGGCTAACCACAGAGGTGAACAATGTCCCCAGATCGCCTCAGGCGGTAGGTGCAAGGTGAGGGGCAAGCCCAGGGCAGCGAAGCCCAGAGATGGGGCACGGAGGCCAGTACGGGCAGCCCGGGAGGAGGTGACCTGGGGACTGGACCTCTAGTTGAGGTGGTAGTGAGGTGGCAGGTAGTTCACCTACGCCTGTTCCACACAATTGGCCTAAACAAAGAAGCCAGGGTGGGGTTAGTGAACAAAGGGAAAGAAAGAATGCCCTCTGAGCACCTGTGCACACCTGGACCCCGGAAAGCAGAGCAAACCTGTTTGGCCGGACCCTTCCGGGCCTTTTGACTTATGTTCCAAGTCAACTGTGGCCTTTTCTACCAGTCCGACCTGTGAGGCAGGGGCCTGGAGTGGCCTGGCCAATCGAGGCTCACCTGACCAGCCAGAAGCCTGACAAGGATTCTGAGAGATGGCAGAAGGACCAGGGACCTGGGATGGGTGGGGGTCCCCAGCAGATCCTGGAGGCTGGGTCCCCACATTCTCTGCAGGCCCAGAGGCATGCCCACATCAGAGTGAGGCTGTGTCCTGCAGCCACCTGCAGCCTGGACAGGGCCTGGTCCCACTGCCGGGACTCAACCCGGAATGTTCCGGGGCTGCTGCAGGCAGGACAGGAGAGGGGCAGGGGCACTGGGGGTTCAGGCAGTGACCTCCGGCAGAGCCTCAGCTGCTCAGGGCAGCGGGACTGACCTGTCCTCAGCTTCTGCCTGTGGGTGCCCTCAACGAACGCATCCAGGCTGCATGAGGGAACAGCCCTGGAGCAGCATTCTGTTCCCGTCTCTATGAGTCCAGAGAGGGTGCGGGAGCTGCAGCGGGAGGGAGGCCTCACCTGCACACGTACAGCTCCAGGGGGGGCTGGGTGTTGGGGGTCATGATCCAGGGGGCCATGCGGAAGGCCACAGTGTCTGTGAAGAGGGGCACCTCTTCGGGCAGGGTCTGGGGGTGGAAATGAGGACTCAGTGGGCCCTGCGGGGAGCCCCATCAGGTCTCAAGACCCCCAGTCTGCAGCCTGCCCAGTCCTAGAGGCTCTCACCTGGCCCCCCACACCCCTCAGCCCCAATCCCAGCCCCCAATGCCATACGTACCCCCATGTCCACCAGGCTGACACTGAGAGAGACCAGCCCCAGGAAATCAGAGTCTGGGAAGGTGAGCCCCTCCACATGGAACTGGATCTTCTGCTCCCCTGGCCGCCGCTCGACTTTGTAGGACAGGTGCTGGGGCCCCAATACCTGCTTGTAGTCTGAGGGGGAATTTCCACCTGGGGGAACCAGAGTCAGCACTGGGGGACTGGTGTGGGGCTGGAACAGGGGCGTGGGGCTATGAGGACAGGAGAGGGAACCAGGCGCAGAGCCGCCTTTGCATTAGAGCTTCTTGGACTCCTCTCTAGCTCTGCCATGCATAAGCTGTGTGACCTTGGCTCAATGGCTCAACCTCTCTGAGTCTCACTCAGCTCCTCATCTGTAAAATAAGCTAACATTACATATCTCATGAGGTCAATATAAGCTTTTTTTTGAAGATTTATTTTATTGTTTTTGACAGAGACAGAGAGACAGAGACAGAGAGAAGGGGGAGGGCCCAGAGCAGTCTCTATAGTTGTATGTCATCAGTTTTCGACATGGTTTCTCCTTCTGCACAGGTGGGCGGGAGCCACACAGGGCAAGAACTGGGCCGGGGGCCTCTCACATGGGAGGCACACCCCCTCAAGCCAGGGGCTGAACCAGGGGATGAGAACCAAACTGGGGGCCTCCGGCATGGGAAGCACACCCCAGTTCAGCATATAGGTCTGCATGGGCCGGGGCCGGGATTCGATCCTCAGTCCCCAGCACTGCAAAGCGAGCACTTAACTCTCTGAGCCATCCCGGCTTCCCCCAGTATACGCTTTAAATTGGATAAGGAGGTAAAGCAGATGGCACAAAGGGTGAAAACAACCCGAATGTCCATCAACGATCAATGGATACACAACATGGGGTCAGTCCATACAAGGGAATATTATTCATCCATCAAAAGGAATGAGGGACAGACACCTGCTGCCATGTGGATGAACCTTGAAAGCATCGTGCTCAGTGAGAGAAGCCAGACACAACAGGCCTCATGTTGTCTGATTCCATTTATATGAAATGTCCAGAATAAGCAAAGCCATAGAGATAGAAAACAGATTAAAAAAAAAATGGTTGTCAGAGGCTGGGGGGGTGGGAGGAGAGGGGGAAGGGAGAGTGGATGCTCATGAGTACAGGGTTTTATTGGGGGGTTAATGAAAGTGTCTTGGAATCAGATTGAGTTGATGGTTGCACAACACAGAATGTACTCATTTCCCCTGAATTGTTCGCTTTGAAATGGTTACTTTTATGTCATCTGAATTTCACCTCAATTAAAAAAAATGAGTAGTAAAGTCAAATTGAGTAAAAAAGTGTAGTGGTTCTGCCCTGTCCCCTTTTCTCAACCCCTGGTGGCCTGGAAGGAAATGGCCCGCTCATATCCACAGTAGCAAAGGTCGTTCACGCGAAGGGACTTACTTCGGTCCTGTCTCACGGTGTTTTCAAGCCAGGCCTCTGCCTGAACTTCCATCACAGATACATTCAGGGGAACATTCTGGTTCCTGCCCGGTTCATTGAGCCAGAAGAACAAGTGCTGGGTCAGTGTGAACAGAAGAGGGTGAAGAGGGAGACGGGAGGGGCAGGAGAGGCATCTTGCTATTTATAAAAATGACTAAAGGCGCCTCGGGTTTAAGGATTGGTATTTTCTTTGGCGAATTGAATCTCTGGTAGAGGCCTGGGCCTTGGCTTCGCTAGTTCCTGTCCCCACCTCCCCCACCTGGACAGTGCGTGTTGGGCATCGAGGGTCCATTCCACGTGGAGTGACCAGAGGAGGGAAGAGGGGAAGAGGTGGGGGCAGTGGAAAGAGGAGGGGCTAAACTCTCAAGAGACTGGCTCCACCCCCAAATTGTTGCATGACCTTAAGACAGTGAATCCATGCATCTGAGCCTCGGTTTTTCCCTGTGTAAATTGGGACCGATTGTCGAAGCTCCTTCTTGAATAATGTGAACTGATGGAGTGGCTGTCTGTGAGCTACAGTGAGAATCACCAAACAGTGATGGGAAGAAGGGAGAGATGTGGACAAGAGAAGGAAGAAAGCGTTGGGGAAGCAGAGGATGGAGCGGGGTGGGAAGAAGCCCCACCAGGCCACTCGCCTCGAGCACAGAAGACCCCCACTCTCTTGGAGTCAGCAAACGGCACGTTCAAGACCAGCTTGTGGCTGTCAAAGAGCTTGTCGGGGCCATCGCAGGTCAGCACCATGGGGGACATGTCCTTCAGGTCTGAAGAGAGTGGCACTCTTAAGTCAACCCTCCTGCCACTCCCCCAATGGGCTCCCCTCCCATCCCCCAACCCTTTGCCACCCCCACCACCACCACCCTGGGCAGTGCCACAGGCCCCTTCTGTCACTCACCATCCAGTGACGTCAGGTGGCTGTGGGAGAGGTCTAGCCCCCTGGACTGCAGACTATCCCGGTCACAGTTCACCAGCAGGACAGCCCCACAGCCCTGTGGGCCCCAGCGCCAGCTTTTCTGAGGCAACACGAGAAGCCTTGGCATCAGTAGGACCCAGGGGGTTCTGGGAAGGGGCTCGGGATGGGCCCGAGGCTGGCTGCTTCGTTAGCTTGGAAACATTTGTATCCTGGTTTTGCTTAGAGACTTAAAGAGGGCTCATGGATTTGGGGACTGAGCTCCCGGTCTCTAGACCCAGAGCCACTCCACCCTTGTGCAGTGAACAGCCTGCACTACCGTACACAGCGGCCCCTTCTAGCCGTGACACTGGAGCAGGAGGACGGCTAGAAAGGGACTTCGCCAGCCTGCTGAGCTTTGGCCTTCCATGGGGGATAGTGGCTGCCTCGTCCTGATCTTGAGGGGACTGGAGACTCCTGGGAGACCCTCCCCATCCCACCACTCTCCTGGGATCTGTCACCCACAGCCCTGCAGGCCCTGTAAGGAGGCCTGCGCTGAGGCGGGAAAGATGGCTGGAGCCCTGCCTGCGTGGTCACACCTCTTCCTCACATGCTTCCACTTTATCCCCACCAGTCCCTGCAAGACAGGGCTCACCTTCCCATCTCACAGGGGAGGGAAAAGAGGCTCTGGGAAGTGAGCCCAACGTCACTCAAATGGGATTCAAACTCAGGCCTGGGGCAGGGCTACCCTGCGCCAGGGCCCAAGACATGGTTTGTATCATCAGCCCCACTCACCGCCTTGCTCACCACCTTGTGCAGTGAACGACCTACACAGCCATCCGTGGCATCCCTGCCCCTTCTTGTCCACAGAGCCTCGTGGCCCAGGCTTACGCTCTGGGGAAGCCCGTAAACTCCACCTTCTACCCTCCCAGGACGGTTTCTAGATCCTTCCCGTGAGGGAATGCCTTGAGCCCACCCCACCCATCCTTCTCCTCACCCTTCGGGGTCTAACTGGGGCTGCCGACCCAGTTAGTCTTCCCTTTGCCTTCAGTCAGTCACTCAACAACCTTTTGTGAAGCACCTACCATGTTTGGGTTTCCAAATACAGCCCAGGAAATAGAAAAACCATCAAGCAAAAGAACCAGTCCCAGTTCTAAGGTGGCATCAGAGAGGCTCAGAGAGGGTAAGCTGTTTTCCAGGAGTCACACAGCATGCTCATCACAGAGTGTAAATTAAGGCCCACTTGTGTGAATTTGGCAGTCCCCAGATGGGCTCCCTACACTATTGGATGGAATCCACAGACACTAGGAATCCATCACCCTCCTGGAGGGGGGGTCCCCCTCATCCCAGGGCCATCCCAGGCAGCAGCCCTGCTGTCACGGGGTAGCCAGGAGAGTCTCACCTTGTCACCTTGGCTCCTCTTCACCTTTCCCTGGCGGCTTACGTCAACATCGAGGGAGACGTCTGGAAAGGGATGGGAAGGAGCTGCCAGGCGCTGGCCCAGCCCTGCCTTCGCACCCATAGCATCCAGGCTGGGAGAAGCTCTGCCCCTTCCCCAAGCCCATAAGAACCAGGGAGCCCCGTTCTGGGGGCCCGGGGCAGCCCCGTGTGGTGCTGGGTACCCAGGTTTTGAATTTCTTGCTCATCTGCATGAGCTGAGTGGCTAGCTCTTGGTGGCCTTGACTCTGGCGGCTGAGGGTCAGGCCTGAGGCTCTGAGCGCTGGTTTCATGATTCTCAAGGCCAGCTGCCCAGGGCTCAGGCTGAAGGGGCACGTGACCGTCCAAGGTCTAGTGCTGGATCTTGGGGTTCCGGTGGGTGTGATTGATGGGTGGAACTCTGGGTGAAGGAGGCCTACGGTGGGTCTAGCTGTTGACGCATGAGCAGCGTGGTTTCTGGATTTCTGTGGCCCTATATAACGCTGGGTCTCCATCCCTGAGGTTCTAGGGTGGACAGAAGGCCCCTGAAGAAGCCAGGCCCCTCGATGGCGGAGCAAGCTTGCACTTGGTGCTCCCCCAAGACCACCAGCAGCCACCATGGAGGGGTGAGGGCACGCAGGGAGAGCCAGGCGGGAGGTACGTACCAATGCCCGTGAGATAGAGCACGCTGTGGCCCAGGGCACTGTCCTCACGCTGCCTGAAGTAGGAGACCTTCACCTGTGGGGACATGGGCAGCCCTAAGCCAGCACAGCCGCCTCCTCAGAGATGGTGGTGGCCGGAGGTGTGGGGGTGACCCACACCCCCCAACAGCCCTGCTCAGAGGCAGGGCAGGTGTGGGGGTCCCTCCCTGGCTCCCCAGGCTGAGCTGGAGAGCAAGGAGGGCTGGATGGGGTGGGGGCAGATCCCAGAGGGATCAGCTGGACCCTTAGGAATCCATGGGCATGTCAGAGGGAAAGAATGAGGAAGGGGCAGCTGTCACCACTGACTGAGGCAAGCTCCTCAACCTCCCCAGGCCTGTTTCTCCACCCCTAAGACGGGAACAATGACCCCCACCCCCCGCAATACCATCCAGTGGTCATGAGCATTTCCCACAGCCCGGGACCCATGTCAAGCGTTCTGCCCCGGCCCTCGTGGACAGAGCCCACTCGTAACGAGGGCGCTCGGGGTCCTGCCTTCAGGCTCACAGCTCGGAAGCAGAGGAGGCAGGAGCTGAGCACTCACAGGCTTCCCAGCCCCTGCTGTCCCTGTTCAGTCAGTCTGTGTGTCACTGTGTGTGGGGTGGGTGTCGGGGGCGGGGAGACTGAGGAGAGTGTCGCCTGTGCAGGAGACACCTGCCTTATTCTCAGGTGCAGGAGACACATGTGCATGCAGGCAGGTAGCTGTGCTGGCACGCACGTGTGTGCGTGGCGTTGCTGTGGAGTCCTGCCTCCGTGAGAGTGGGGGGCTGGTCTGGTTGAGCACAGGATTGATGTGGGGGTGTTTGTGAATCGGAGCGGTGAGTAGGTTGCGCTTCTAAGGGAGAATTCATTCGCACGTATGTGTATGTGATGCTGTGCGTTGGGGTGGGTTGGCGTGTTTGGGGTGTCTGTGCATCAGGACGTGTTGTGTGGATGCCGGTGTCAAAAGCCTCGTGGGGTTTGGTTGAGTGAAGCGATCTGTGAATGGGGGAACGCATCGGGGAGCGCTCACCTGGGTTGGGGGTGGGGAGATGCAGCCCCTTCCTACAGGGAGGGGCCTCTTACCTTGAGATCGTTCAAGTCCTTACTGGCTGTGTCCACAGAGATGATCACCTCCACCTTGGCATCCAGAGGCCAGTGGGCCTTGCTGGTGGGCTCTGCCACCCGTGCTGGGTCATAGGCCATGGAGATCGCCACCCCAGAGCTCCCAGAGACCCCAAAGGTCTCAGCGCCCTTGGGCACGTTGCTGACAGAGAAAGGAAAGGGGAAAGGGTCCGGGTCTCAGGAGAGAGACCACAGTGGGGTGGTGGCTGGGGTAGTCAGGCCACACAAACAGCACCCCCCAACAATGGGGTTGGGGAGCAGTGGGGGCAGTGTCACTGGCCAGGAGACCAGCCCAGCTGGGCACCAAGTAGCCTGGGGCTCCATCCTAGCTCTCCACTGACCCCCCCCCCC
>PVKE010000724.1:69148-115537 GCA_004027555.1 Craseonycteris thonglongyai | reverse complement strand
GAGCGCTTGCCTTGCAACCGTGAGGTCTGGGATCGAATCCCAGCCCCGGCCCATACAAACCCATACGCTGAACTGTGGCGCACAACTGGTAACCACCAGTATGGCAGTGAAGGTTCCTGCCTCCCATGGGGGAGGCCCCCAGTTCGGTTCTGCCCGTGCAGCCCCACATCCACCTGTGTGGAATGACACTACAGTGATGCCTTGGAATTCAAACTTAATCCATGCCAGAACCCTGTTCGAGTTCCAAAACATTCTAGTTCCAAGACGAGTGGGCGTTCAGATAAAGCTACAGGCCATACAGTCGATACGTCCCATGCAAACATGTTGGCATTCAAATTCCAAAGCAGCATTTGGATTCTGAGGCAAAATGTGCTTGATGTTTTGGTTTGGATTCCAGGTTGTTCGAGTTTTGGGGCATTCATATTCCAAGGTATCAATGTATGTCAAAAAACTAATGATGTACAACTATGGAAACTGCTCTGGGCCACCTCCCCATTTCTCTCTCTCACACCTCTCACACACAATAAAATAAATCTCAAAAAAAAGAAGACATGGGGAAGCCGGGATGGCTCAGTGGGTTAGGCGCTCACTTTGCAGCGCCGGGGACTGAGGATCGAATCCCGGCCCCGGCCCATGCGGACCCATATGCTGAACTGGGGAGTGCCCCCAGTTCAGTTCTCTCTCTGTCTCTGTGTGTGTGTGTGTCTCTCTCTCTCTCTCCCTCCTCTGTCAAAATAAATAAATAAATAAATTAAATATATATTAAAAAAAAAGAAAACAGGGGGAAGCTGGGATGGCTCAGCGGGTTAAGTGCTCGCTTTGCAGCCCTGGAGAGTAGGGATCGAATCCCGGCCCCGGCCCATGAGGACCCACATGCTGAGCTGGGGTGTGCCCCCAGTTCAGTTCTTACCAGGGTCTATGAGGGAGGCTCCTGGCCCAGGTTCCTGCCCTGTGCAGCCCTGTGCCCACCTGTGGAGTGAAACTATATGGAAAACTAATGCTGTCAACTATGGAGACTGCTCTGGGCCCTCCCCCTTCTCTCTGTCTTTCTCTATCTGTCTCTCTGTCAAAACCAATAATAAAAAAAAAAAATAAGATAGACCCAAGGGAGCTGGGTATGGGGCTGAGCCAAGACGTTTAACCCCCACTCCAACAGCGCCCCCAAGACTCCAGAGCACAGAGATAGCAAACCTCTGGACAGCCCCAGCCCACTCCAAGGCTTCCCACTCTGATGCTTCCAAATTCTCTAGTCTCTAATCTAGCAGGAGTCCCACGGCCATCCCTGCACCCCCGGATGGCTGGGCAGCCTCCTCACGGGTCTCCCAAGGCCCCCAAACCGCTTCCTGTCTCTTCCACACACAGCACACGTCAGATTATGTCGTTCCTGTTCCTTCCTCAGAAGCAGTGGTTCCTGTCACATGTGGCGAAGTCCCCACAATGGCAAGCAAGGCCCCTCTGGATCTGCCTGCCACCTCCACAGCCTCCTCCTCCTCACTAGGATCCTCCTCGCCCACGCTGTTCCGGTCACTCTGACCTTCTTGCTCTTCCATGAAGCACCAGGCCATGCTGCCACAGGCCCTTTGCACTGGCCGTTGCCTCCGTGTAGAACGCTCCCCCCCTGGAGGTCCACAGGACCCACTCCCATACCTTCTTCAGGATGTGACTTCAATGTCACCTTCTCGGTGATCCCCCATCACTCCATTTACTGCTGCCCCCCTCCTTCCCCCCCACTTTTCCAGCCCCTTCCTCTGCTCTGCTCCTCAATAGTGCTGCTGTTACTGCCCATCTCTCCTGCTCGAAGGGCGGCTCCCCAAGGGCAGGGAGTTTTGTCTGTTGTGCTCACTGCCGTGTCCCCAGCACCTGTAACGTAGTCGGTGCTCATAACCCCGTATGAAATGAGTGAGCCGATTCAGTTTCCCCCAGTCTGCAGGGCGACCCCGGCCCCCCTGTTCTCAGGTGTCCGGGGCCTGACCAGTGCGGGTACCCAGTGCAACTTCTCCCCGCCCGCCTGGTACAGCACACCCCGCTGACACCCACCGAGTGTGCCTCCTGCGCGTGGCCTCAGCACGCGGCCTCTGCGGCCTGCCCCAAGCCGGCTTCCTGGCCTCGTGGCTCACTCCTGCAGAACCGGCTCCTTGCTCTCCCTCCAGCCTGCCCAGCTCGCTCCCGCGGAGGCCCTTCGCATTTCCTCAGATCCCCGCTGAGTGCCACTCTGTCCTCTCCTCCGCAGAGGCCTTCCCTGACTGCCCTATTAAGACAGTGACATGGGTGACCCCTCCCTAACCCCGCGACTCACCTCCACGTTAACCCATGCACTTGTCCCCTGGCACATTATGCTGATGCCACGTATTTTCTATGATGCACCTCTCCCATGTCTCACCCTCGGATGCAGCGATGTTTTGTGTGTTACTCTCTCTGATGCCGCTGTCTCCTCGCACCCAGCTCGGTGCCTGGCGTGGCCCGGGACACCATGAACCTTGGTTTTGTGAGGGAGGAGGACTGGAGCCAGCCTGGCAGTGTGATCATCACTACCATCATTTCCCGGGTTGTGCAGAGGAGCCTGTGGCCTCACCTTGCCCTCTGCCCCTCCAGCAACCTTCCTCCTTCTGAGAGTGTGGGGGCGGGGCATGTGGGAGGTGGGCGGTGGGAACCTTTTGCATTCTTGAAGACCTACTTCAAATGCCACCTCCTCCCTCAAACAGGCTGTGGCCTCAATCCAGTCACCTACCTGCTGTGAGCCTCAACTTTCCTCCTCTGTACTGCGGATATAATCCCAAGAGCTATTCCCTAGGGCTGTTGGGGGATTCCATGCACTGCTGCATTTAAAGTGCTTGGCACACAGTAGGTACTTAGCACGTGCTAGGTGTTATCATCGCTGTTCCTATTGTTCTTCCTCCCCTCCCATAGCTCAGCCTACTCAGGCCGGATCCCTGTGTCCTTTCCTCTGTCCTACAGCACTGGTTCAGGTCGTCCTTGGGGCCCCTCACAGTCCGTGTGTGCCAGCCAGGGCAGCATCCTGCCCGACGTGTCCTGCCACCACCCGCACCCCTGCCCGAGCAGGCCTGGTGCACCAGGTTAGCAAAGAGGCTGCCCGGGCAATGGAGTCAGTTAGAGAATCGCACAAGAGGAGGCCAAGAGAGTGGGACGGGGAGTTGCAAATCAACGGGTCACTCCCAGCCATGTCTCCTTGCTTTAGCTAAGGTATGTGAAGGCATTAGAATAGAATGTTTCCTACATCCTATCGGGGTGGGGCCTAGAGCGGTGTTTCCAAGCTCCTACTACATATGCCAAGCACATGCTCAACTTTTCATACCTGTGATCTCATCCACACCACAGCCCTCCCAGGTACGGGCTATTGTCCTCATTTAGCAGATGAAGAAATCTTCTCAGAGAGGTTAAGTAACTTCCTAGAGTCACACAGAGAGGGGGCAGGGGGAAGCAGCAGGTTTGTCTCCTGTGGTACACTGTCTGGGCTGATATTCAAATGAGAGGTATGCCCTGAGCATGCCTCCGGGCGACCAGAGATGGAGGAAGGGAAAAAAGGAAAACATTGAAACTGCAGTAGAAATTCCTCCCTATGCTTCCTTGAGAGCAGGTAGGATCCAGGGCCCCAAGACGGGGACGCCATGTCTCTTTCTCGCCATTCGCAGACCTGAACTTGGCAGGGGTGAGGCCAGTACAGGCCAGGAGGATGGTGCCCACGACCTTCCCGCCTCTGCCGGCTCTAAGACAACGAGACAGTGGAGTATCAGCAACCGGCCTTGGCTCAGAGAGGAGTCCCAAAGGTCCTCCTGCTCAGAGGACTCCCTGCTTGAATACCTCCTGTGACAGACAGCTCACTACCTCACACTCACACTGAGTGCTGGGACAACCCACACTCTAGAGTGAGACTTCTTTAGAAAGCTTTTCCTTTTGCTTGGCTGGAACCTGCCTCCCAGGAGCCCCCACCCATGGGAGCAGCGAAGGCCACACCTAGTCTCAAGTTACCCGTCTGGTTTCTAGGAGAGGAGCAACACCTTCATGGTGAAGTGCCTCCCGTGCCATCCACCCTGCCTGCCCCTTGGACTTCACCAGCCCCAGGGACTAGGGACTGGACAGGGAGGAGAGAATGGAGCTGACCCAGCCTCCAGCTGGTGGGTGGGTCTGAGGAGGGTGGTAAAGGACCAGTGTGCCCTCAGGGTTGCCCGGGGCACTGTGCTGGGGAGACGCAAGGACAGGAAGGGAGAACAATGTAGAAGCCATGGGGAGGAGCAAGCTGCTGGGCAGCCCTTGGGCAGAGCAGGCCAGCCAGGCCTGTGGCCAGCCACCTGCCTCTAGTCCTGAAGGCTGGCAGCTCCCCGGGGGCAGACCGGGCTCCTTCCTATGAGTGATGCGCTGCTCAGCCTCAAAACGCATTTCCCAAGCACCTACTGTGTGTCAGTGCTGGGCGTCGGAAAAGAGGAATGAGTCCCCCCCAGGTGACAAAGTAGGGCCCACATGGGGCAGGTACTCTGTTCTAATTCCATCCCCACGGCCCCTGCATGCTGGGGAGAGGGGAGCGTTATTATTCCTCTCCCCGTTTTACAGAAGATGAACTGAAATTCAGAGGAGGCCACGTGCAGTGACAGGGACAGAGCAGGGATTTAACCCCACTTGGGTCTGACTCCAAAGTTCATCCTCTGCCCCTCTCACTAACCCAGTAGCATGGAAGATTCCCAGACCAGAGGCCCTTGGCCTCTCTGTGCCTCAGTTTCCTCATCTGTAACATGGGGGCCATAGAAGTCCCTCTCTCATAAGCTTGTGGTGATTTAATGGAGATAATGCGGTCAGCACTGTAAGTCCTCGTTGTCATCACTGTCACCAAGTTGCCCGGGGAGCAGGCAGACGCTGGGGAAGAAGGCGAGTGGAGAAGAGGGTTCTGGCATCTCTGACCTGATGAGCTGTGAGGTTGTGGGCATGCACACCTGACGCTTTTCAGCTGCAGCCTAAGGTGGGGCCCCTCGTGGGCTGTACCATCTCCAACGGCCGGAGCCCAACACGGAGCTGCACACAGAGCCGGTGGCCCGTAACGTTTGTGAAAGGACGGCAGGGGGGACAAGGGCCACAGAAGGTCCAGCTGCCCGGCCTGCTGCGGCTTCCTCCTTGGTCCTCCCAGGTGACTGCTGTAGCTAAGAGGTCAGGGGAGGACAATGGCTGACATTCCACAGACCCCACGTCGCTGGCAGGCATGTTCCCTGAAGGCCAGAGTCACACGGGGGGGGCTGCCTTGTACCTGCCATTGCCCGAGAGAGAGCCCTGAATCGAGAGTCAGGGTCATGAGTCACTTGTCCCTTCTCAGCCACGGCTTCCCCTCTGGCAAAAATGAAGAAACGCAGGCCGGTGCTCTGCGGATTATGAGACGCCTCCTCTGTGGAGCGGGGGCCGAAGGCACAGGCACAAACAGCGGGCAATGTCGATCACCCTCTGGCTCCACGTTCACAGAGTCTGCAAGGGCCAGCCTGGCCCCCGGCCGCTGGTTAGGACCCCCGCCACCCTGTTCTCAGGAGTCATCGCACTGACTCTCCCGTCCTGGCCGCACCACATTCCACCCCCACATCTCTGAGTCAGGACCACTTGACAGGGCTGAGCAGCTGCTGAGAAACCACAGAGAAGGGAGTGGAAGCTTCTCGGGACAGAGAAGGGACAGGACGGCGTGTACAGCGACAGCGTCCTGGGACTGAGAAGGAATCTCCACCACAAGGGACCAACACCCCCACCCCCGCTCCTTGCACTGGAAGCTTCTCTCAGGCTCAGGGGATGGCATTTACCTCAGGCCTTCCCAGCTCTGCCTCCTAAAAGCGAAAGGGCAAGATCTGGGGAGAAGAGTGTGGGGTTGACAGTGATGGGAGCTAGAAAGGGGGAAAAATCAGAGGCTGGAAACGGAGTGGGAGAGGAGACACGGGAGGGGTTATGGGGCCAGAAGGGAGGGAAGAGTGACTGATAGAAGCGATTCCCTAGCGGTCTGAAAATGGCAGGTGGCAACTGCGACATCTGCAGACTTAAGGGGCGGCTGGCCTCTGAGTCCCTCCCCGATGCCAGCATTTTACGTTTCGAGAACACACACTCCACCATTCCGCGTTCAGCGCTCAGGCCTCTCATGGCCCCGTGGAACGTATGGGGGACCCCGGCTGCCGAGTTTCCGAGCACCCTCCAATTTAAACTTGAACATGACTTCTGATAAAGGAATGTGATGGAGCAACAGGATGGAGCAAGGAGAGAAGGGCCCTCTCTGGCTGGAAACCTGTGTCCCAGCCTGGCTGTCACCGTGCGGAGTGCCGGCATCGGTCTTGTAATCACCACCGTTACACCTCCTGCACGTCTGTGCAAGTGAGCAGCTTTCGTTCACTCAGTGTGCGCAGTAGGAGCGGAGGTACCTGACGTGTTATGACTCTGTTTGGGCATTTTCGTGTTTTGAAATACAGGGGACCCCAGAGAAAGGAAGCGGCCTGGGTCCTCTCTCTGACTGGTCTGAGAGGCCCTTCAGAGATTCTCCAAACTGTGCCCCTCGATGTCTAGCAACTTCTGGTCCCCAGGGTCTCCTTTGCTTTGATGCTGTTGCAGAGCCGGGGGAGGCGTGGGGAAAATCCAGGAGAATGTCCCCATGGCCGTTCAGCCAGTCTTCTCCTGTTTCCCAAGAATGAGATGTTCGCTATGGTTTCCAGCCCCAGGCTCCGGTTCTGGCCTCTGGGCAGAGAGGGCCAGGCTGAACCAGTCGCTGATTCCCCACACTGCTCAGCCCTCTTTTTTGGGGCATCAGACTTCTGGGGGCTACCTCCAAGCAAGGACAGAGACAGCTAGGGCAATCTGGCCAGACCCAGGGAGTCAGGGTGGTGAGCTAGTCCCCTGGGGTGAGGGGGTCAGGGTGGCTGGCTAGTCCCCTGGGGTGAGGGGGTTAGGGTGGCGGGCTAGTCCCCTGGGGTGAGGGGGTCAGTGTGGCTGGCTAGTCCCCTGGGGTGAGGGAGTAAGGGTGGCGGGCTAGTCCCCTGGGGTGAGGGCGTCAGGGTGGTGGGCTAGTCCCCTGGGGTGAGGGAGTCAGGGCGGCGGGCTAGCCCCCTAGGGTGAGGGGGTCAGGGTGGCGGGCTAGTCCCCTGGGGTGAGGGGGTCGGGGTGGTGGGCTAACCCCCTGGAGTGAGGGGGTCAGGGTGGTGGGCTAACCCCCTGGAGTGAGGGGGTCAGGGTGGTAGGCTAGCCCCCTGGGGAGAGGCAGTTGCGGGGGGCAGTAAACTAGCCCCCACTGCAGGGAGGGTATAGGATCTGCAGCACATGTGAAATCAAAAGACAAGAGACTTCTAAGAGTTTCTTGGGCTGGGACACCCTGGGGCACACAATTACCCCCAAACACAAATATGAGTATTTCTCTGAATAACCAGCCTACACAGCATCTGGGGAAATGACTCACTTTCTGTGATGTCGCCTGCTACCCTCCCATCTCCACTGGCTCTCCTGGAGGCGCTTAGACTCTGGGCAGCTTGGGTGAGTGGGGGCTTCCCCTCTTCTACGAGCAAGGCTAAATATTACAGAACCCCCGTGCTTAGCCAGAGCTGACAAGGCACCTCGCAACGGGGTGGAAGGCTCCACGTTCATTATCAAGTGTGACCTCTTCCTCCGGGCCAGGCAGTCCCTGGAGTGAGTGAGCTTCAGGCACCTCTTAAAACCTCCCTGGGTTGGTTTTAAGATGCCACATCCACTTCTTCCATCTAACTCGACAATACCCCAGCCCCCTCTTTGCAGAAAGTTCTTCTTTAGGTCTACTTGTAAACCAAGTTGCTGCAGAATAAATGTGTTTTCCAGCTTAGAGACTCTCAGTGGCTACGACCCTCGTCACCAGCAGAAGGACTCTGGGGTGGGGGTCTCTCAAAGTGCTCACTCAGGACCCCCAAGCAGTCCCCCTTCCCAGAGCACCGCAGCTGCAGACAACCCAGACAGCCTGGTCATGCCCCTCAGCTGTGCAGGGGCCTGCCCTTGAGGGGGCTAAGGTGCTTGGTGACCCCAAAGGAGACTTACAGTCGGCATGGTCCCGAGTTTCTACCACGCACACCCTGCTCTGTCTTCTGCTCCTTCCACCTTTAGAGGCATGCTGGGAAGGACAGATGCTGGAGAAAAAGTAACCCACAGAGCCATCACTGTGCTGAACACCTCCTACATTCCGGCACCCACCGTGCAAGGGGCTCTCTACATGCCTGTCTCATCTATCCTCCCCTTCGCCCATGAAGGTCTGTCCTAATGGTTCTTCATTTGTCAGATGAGGAGTCCGAGGCTCAGAGAGGTGTAGCAGCTTGCCCAGGGTCACACAGCCCCCAGGGGAGCTAGGAGGAGAACCCAGAGTCTGGGGCACTCCACCTCCACACTGAACTGAAGAGGGGATGCAGTTCATCCTGTCAGGGCTCAGAGAGGGCCAGTAACTTGGCCCAGGTCACACAGCTCATCAGTAGCAGAGCTGAGAACGGTACCCAGATCTCCCAGCTCCCGGCCAAATGCTTCTGGCCTTAGCAGCACCACAGAGGGCCCAGGGTTCTGAAATTACCTTCTAGAAAGAGCCACCCCTGGGCTGAGAACAGGGGCCTGGGAACGGGAAGATGGGGGCCCACTGGAGACCCCTTTCTTGCTCTTGGTGTTAAAGCAGGGTTGCCAGACGAAGTCCAGGATACCAACCTAAATTTGAACTTCAGCTAAACAGCAGATTTTTAAAACCTACAGCTCTGTCCCATGCACTATGTCTCTTTATCCACAGGGAACACATTCCAAGGCCCCTTGGATGCCTGAAATCATGGGTAGTGTTTATACACACTATGCTTTTTTCTACTCACATATAACTATGATAAAGGATCATTTATAAACTGGGCACAGTAAGACATTAACAACAGAACAATTAGGACAAGATACTGTACCAAAAGTTATGTGACTGTGGCCTCTCAAAATATCCTGTTGCACTGTGCTCACCCTCGTATTTCTTGTGATGATGTTAGATGACACAATGCCTGTCATGAGATGAAATGAGGGGGAGGCGCCCGATAAAGGGGTGATTCACGTCCCAGGAGGGATGGAGTGGGGCAGCTCGAGATTTCGTCGCACTACTCAGAACAGCACACAGTTTCACGCTTATGAATGGTTCATTTTAGAATTCTCCATTGAATGTTTTGGGACCACAGCTGACCAGAGGGGACTGAAATGGTGGAAAACAATTCCACAATTAAGGGGACGGGGCTACTGTACGAAACAACAAATGACTGCTGTGTATCTGGAACGGAAAGCTAACCAGGTGTCCTGTCGTTGCACTTGCTAAGCCTGGCAACCCCAGTGATAAAAGGGCCGGAGCCGGGGATGGACTACAGCACAGGAAACATCGTCAATACTACTGTGCTAACTACGGAGGGCGCCGATGGCTAGTAGGCTTATCAGGGTTATTGCTTTGTACGTTATATGCACATCTAAGGACTGGGTTGTACACCTGAAACTAATGTAATATTGTCCATCAACGGGGGAGGAGGACACAAAGAGTATCTCTGCTGGCCCCCTAGCTGTGAGAGAACCGGCCCCACCGCAGGCCCCCAGCATGGCTTAGAACCCAGGTCTGACCTCCAGGGCTCCTGGCTGTCCTGCCTGAGACGTCACCGGAGCAGGAGCAGGGAGGCCTGGGGTGGAGGCTCACCTGAGGCGAGGTGGGAAGCCGGGCCCAGCATCCACTCATCAGACGGAGAGAGTGCAGGTCCTGAGACCCAAGAGGGCGGTAGGAGCTCAGACGCCCACCTGCCCCCAGCCCCTGCCTCCTCTGGGAGGGGGCTCCCACCCTGAGCCCCCATCTGCAGGCACTGCTATCTGAGGCAGTAAGATGGAATCCACAGCTAATCTGTCGGAGCTGGAAATGCTCCCAGAGATCCCCAGGTCTAACTCCATCAGCCATCAAGTGGGGAAACTGAGGCTGGGTCAGGTCCCTGGACCTGCTCCCATTTGGAAAGAGCCGTGACAGAGAGTCTTTGGGCCAACAAGAGATGCTGATGCTTCTGCCTCCTGCTCAGGCTTCATCATTGCCACTGTCACCATTGTCACCACCACCACCACCACCATCATCATCAATATCATGGCAAACAGGTCTTGTTGCAAGTTCTCCTTCTCTAACCCATTGAATCGCCCCCTCATCACTCCTTTCTGATCTTATCACCCTTGTTATCTTCCAAGAGTCGAGTCCCCACACACTCCACCCCCAGACCTCAGTTGCTGGCAGGAAATCGGGGACGCCCAATCCTGTTCTCCGTCTTGGGCAACCATTCTGATGCTGCTCACATGTTCCACGCCGACCCAAGAACATTGAGCCCAGACCCCAAAGCCTGGCCCCAGGGCTCAGAGCTGGAACCCTGATCCAGGGGCCTGAGGCCAGACACCTGACCCTCGTGCCCAGGAGCCGGAGCCCCGAGGGGGCCCTGTCACCCTAGTCCTTCCCTCGAGGTTCTGTAGCCAATTCCACCTGCTCTGCTCTCGAAAGAGATACTGGACGCTCGCCCCATTGCCTCGGGGTCCTCTGTCCTAGCTCAGCCCTCTGCAGCCAGCGGGGCACCTCCCGGTTCTCACCTGTGAACATCCACATACGTCTGCACTCCCACCACACACACCGCATAGGTGGGCTTCTTCGGGGACAGCCGCACAGCCCTGTGGGGGGCCATCCCATGCCTGTCTCCTCAGCTCCTCTCCTGGGCACCCAGTCACCAGGAAGGAGTGTGAGCTCTGCCGGCTCTGTGCTTTCCTCCTCCCTTTTAATTTCACCCTGTGACCTGATTAGCCTGAGCTAAGTCCCCACCTCCTGGCTGGCTCCACGCCCAGCTTTTCTCATTTCGGTCTGTCAATCTAGGAGGCCAGGGGAGGAGGCGCCAGCGAATGGAGAAGGAGGACGGGGCTTCAGCGGGTTCTCAGCTGCCAACAGAAGACAGAGGAGTTCCCCATCAGCCTCCATCCGCCTTCCCTAGCTCTGCCTCTATTCTCCAACTCTTGGTGCCTGAACCCACACGGTAATGCAGTGTTTTCTGAGCACTGACTATGTGCTAGGCGCTGGCTCAGCAGTTTGCAGATCTTACCTCATAGGCTAGGAGATCAGGTGGCATATAATGCACAGCGCAGTCTGACTGCCCGGGCTCCAACCCCAGCTCTGTCTTCTACAGCCTGTGACCTCGGGCAGTTACTTCATGTCTCTGTGACTCTGCTCCACTGTGCAAGATGACAGTGGTGACCAGCGTACCTGTCCTGTGGATGGAATGGGGGATTACATGAGCCAGGTGTGGGCGGTTCAGCACAGTGCTTGGCATCTAGCGTTTGCTAGGAGAAATGTTAGTAATGATTACTAGTGGCCCCATTTTACAGGAGGAGAATCGAGGCTGCAGGTCGCGCTGCTAGTGAATGGTACGGCCCGAGCTCACACCCAGGTCCCCCTGACTCATGGCACTATCTGACCCCCTCCAAAGGCAAAGTCATGCCTTGTACCCTGACTCCAGAGATGGCGGAAGCCACCCTGGCTGAGCAACCTTGGCCAGCCAGTGGGGAGGGCATTTAAGAAGGAGCTCAGAGCAATGAGCTGGGAAGGGCTGACTCGTCTCTAAAACCCCCTCCTTCCACCTCTGACAGAGGTGTTTATGGAATTTTATTCACTCATTTGACAGACATTCGTTGAGTACCTACTCTGTGTTAGCCACTATTCTAGGCGATGGAGACACAAGCAATGGGGGTGCACAAAACAGACCCCAATCTCTGCTCAGATGGCATTTCTATTCTGGGGAAACAGATGATAAGTTACATGAGAAAAGTGTGGGTACATCAGACAATGCAGTGACACCGTTTGCCATTAGCCAAGTGAGAGAGGATGGTGGTTGCTCCTGAGGTTAATAGCGAAGATGGTGAGAAGTGGCTGGATTCTGAGTGTGGCTTGAACATGGAGCTGAGGTTTGCTGATGGATTGGATGTGGGCATGAGAGAAAGGGAGGATTTGAGGATGACTGTCGGGTTAGGAGCCCCAGCAGGTAGAAGGATAGAGCTGTCATCAGAGAGATGGGGACGGTGGGGGCGGGCAAGCTGGGCAGGGGGCTTGGCTGTTCCATGTGGGACTTGTTAGACGTGAAATGTCAGTTAGACTTCTGAGTGGGGACGATGAATTACAGGTGACATGTCAATCCACATGGGGCATTGGGGGTGTGAGGGAGTTCCCTCAAAAGTCACAAGACACCCCTCTTCAGCCATGGAGCTCACTCATTCCAGGCAGAATGAAATAAAGGGCACACAATCAGAACTCCCCCAGCTCACAGGGCTGGACAGGAGGATGGCAAAGAGAGGGACGGAGAAAAGAGGGGCACCACCTGTCTGGGGATCAACCAGTCTGATGTGGCAAGAAGGTGGGGACACAGTCTCTGCCTCCAGGAACCCCCAGCCTGATTAGGGAGACAGGAAACATCAAATTGGCATAAACATTTATTTGGTTACTTTTGATTTTGAAGACCTTCCTGGAGTGATCTTTCTTCCTGCCAACATACGTATCTGGTTATAAATAGTCTTGATCTACGAAGTTTAAGGCACCCAAAGTCTAGGTTTACCCCATGGATACAGAACCCAGCACTTTAGGGATGTATGGTTTCTAGCCCCAGCCCCATTAACCAGGATCTGAGTCATTTGGTTCATATGTAATGTAAGGTAATGTGTAGTGTAGAAAGCAGGTTCCTTATTCCCATTAGAGAAGGATGGATGGATGGATGGATGGATGGATGGATGATGGATGGATGGATGGATGGATGGATGATGGATGGATGGATGGGTTGGTGGGTAGGTAAATGGATGGATGGATGGATGGATGGATGGATGACTAGATGGATGGACAAATGAGAAAGGAAGAAAGAGAAGAAGGTAGGTGGGTACATAAAGAACTGTCTGTAAAGGTAATGACAGTAGTGATGATGATGGTGGCAAGAAGGACGAGGATGATAACGATGACATGCCAGCAAACACATATATGAGGGCTGTCTGGAAAGTATCCAGCCATGTAACCATTCTCGTTACATTGGCAATGGCTGGATTTTTTCTTCCTGACAGCTCTCGTCTCATATGGCCTTCACCATATGCCAAGAACTACCCTAAGCCCCTTTTGTGTACTGACTTATCTAATCCCCATGATAATGCTAGGTGGCAGGTACCAATTAAACCTGGAATCCCAAGTTCAAACAGACCACAGCAGGGGTGTGCAGGAGGGGAGGTGCCTTTGGCAGGCAGGTTGTGAGCAGGGCAGAGGTCCCGGCAGGTCATGGTATCTTAAAAGAACTGTTCTCAGAGCTGGAGGAAACAGGGAGAAAATAGCAGAGAGTGGGCAGAGAGGCTGAGAGGGACATCGTCACCCCCATGAAGACACTGAGGCACAGAGACGGTCAGGGACGCTTTCAAGATTCGAAGCTGGAAAATGGTCGAACCAGGATGTGAGCCCAGGCCGTGTGACCCCAGAGAGGCGGTAATTGTTGACCAGATCCCTGGGAGGTAGAAAATCGGGTCCTTTTACCTTCCTCATGTTTTTGTGTAATGTTTGAACAGCTTTTGTGAGCAGATATTTTACTATTGAGAAAAAAAAAAAAAAAGTCTCTCTTGGAGGGAAAATAAGAAGAGTTTCCTGCTCTTGGCCTCCCTTCCCACACTCCACTATTTGCTCCCTGCCCCCCACCCCCTTCCTTGAGTTCTGAGAACATTTCTTTCAAGACACCATGACCTGCCCGGCCCGGCCCTGCCCATAACCCACAGGCCGCGCCTCCTGCTGTGGTCTACTTGAACTTGGGATTCCAGGTGGACTCGGTCAGATTTGGGAGGAGCGGAAGTGGGAGTGCAGGGTGACATCACTGCCCCCCTCACCCTCTGGCAGGTAGAACATACCTCCGGGAGGGCCTGCCGGGGGTTGGGGGGTTAGCCTCAAAGGCAGCCCCATGCAGGGAGTGCAGACTGCTGGGTGACCATGGGGCTCCAGTACGACTCTAGTGTGTCCCTGAACACTTCAGCAGGCGGGTATGCGGTGCTAGAGCTCCCAAGTCCAGGCCTTCATTTTCCCCATCTTTCAACATTTTTAAAAAAGATTTATTGTTTTGGACAGACAGAGAGAGACAGAGAGTAGGGGGAGGGCCCAGAGCAGTCTCCATAGTTGTAAGTCATCAGTTTTCGACAGTTTTGTTCCACACAGGTGGGCAGGGGGCTGTGAAGGGCAGGAACTTGGCTGGGGACCTCCCACATGGGAAGCACACCCCAGTTCATCATATGGGTCCGCATGGGCCGGGGCTGGGATTTGATCCTCGGGCCCCAGGGCTGCAAAGCAAGCGCTTAACCCACTGAGCCATCCCAGCTTCCCCCGTGTTTTTTTGTTGTTGTTGTTTTTAATACTTACCATGTGCCAGGCACTATTCTTGACCCTGGAGATACAACTGTGAATTAGACAAACCAAGTCAGTCACTGTCCTCAGGGAGCATACAGAGTAATAAGAGAGACGAAATAAACTGCGGGATCGAGACGGGGAGGTCAGGAAGGGATGAGACACGAGGAGGCAGGCGGAAGGGGCAGAGTGGGTGGGGGCTATTTCGAGGAGGCCGATCAGGGAGGGCCTAGCTGGAGAAATGATATTGGAGTAAAGGTCTATAAATGACACCTCGACGATCTCAAGGGCTCTTCCAACCTCAGACCATCTAGGATCCCATTAACGTAGGAGCCCGCACCCCCTAATGTCCCTAGGCACACAATGAGGGTGTCGAGCTAGCTCAGCATTTCCACACTCAGATGCCTTCAGGGGTCAGGCAGACGGCATCACTGTGTGAAGCTGCCGGGGTGAGGCGATAGGAAAGAGCGGCAACTGTGGCTAAGGGAATAGAGCCTGCTTTGGCCAACGCATTAAAATGTAATAGTTCTTCAAAACAGAACACGATGGGTCTGGCAAAACCCTTTTGTATGTCAGACATGGCCCTGTATTCGTTTGAAACCCCAGCATTGACCATTAATGGATCGGTGGGGAAGGAGGGTGGTGGAGGGAATAACTCTGGCTGGAGAAATTGGTTGATGCAAATGAGGATAAGTCACCTGGGCCCAGGTGAGCCTTGGCACCATCAGGGCATGGAGCCCACCTGCCTCGGGCCTTGTGACCAGTCAGAGTGGGTTCTGGGCTACGCCTGCAATTTTGTGGACACTTCCATTCTGGGGGGCCCCCCTCCCAAACACTCACACACGTAGCCTGTGTCTGTTTGTGCTGCGGACAGAGCCAGCCCTGTGGCCTCCCTCCACTCCCAGCATCCGGCGCAGCGTAAGGACAGTTCGCCTGTTCTCTGGAATCCTCAACTTCAAGCTGGAAGGGCCCCTAGAGACCCTAAGTCCAGCCCTTCATTTTCCAGCTGGGTGAACCAAGGGCCACAGAAGAGCAATGACACAGTAAAGGCACAGGGAGCCCAGCAGGATCCGAGGCTCTCGTTCACGCCTTCACTGAGAAACATCGACCGGGCACTTTTGGTATACGGGTGCTGTCCTGGAAGTTAGTTCTCACCACCTGCTGAGTCCTCTCAGCTTCTTATAGTGACTCGCCTGCTGGGGTCACACAGGTCACCCCCAGTCCCTTCCTGTGCCCCTGACACCCCTGGGTAGACAGAGGAGAGAGCCTCGGATGCACTGACTCGGCCATTGTGAAAAAAGAAGGTCCCCAATGCTTCCCACAGGGCCAGAAAGCCTGGGGCAGTGGCCCTAATAGCAGGAAGTGGTGAGGGGCATGAGTCACCCAACTCAATCCACACTGTCCCCTCCGAGCCCAAAACCCAGGCCCAGGTCTCCGGTGGCCACCATGGACCTTCCGGAATCCCCAGCTACTCCCTTGGCTCTGGGACATACGAAGGTCCGTGTAACAGGGTCATCAGGGTTCATGACACCTTGTGTGTGGCTGGCAGGGCATGGCACAGGCCTGGGGGCCTTGTGGACAGGAAGAGCTGGCCCCACCCCCATAAGGAGCCAACTCAGCACCTCCCTCCCTCCCCCCCTCCCCCTCCGGAGCCTCCCAGGGTATGGGCACAGGCCACCCAGCCCCTGCCGGTCTCCTAGCCTGGGCCCTGATGGCTGGGGTAGACAAGCGGGGACACATACGTTCCCAGGACATCAAGGAAAGTGGGGGCCTTAGAGAAACCTGGAAGTCCAGGGGTTCACATTTAATATTTATTTATTTATTTATTTTTGACAGAGAGAGAGAGAGAGAGAGAGAGAGAGAGAGAGAGGGAGAACTGAACTGGGGGAGCTCCCAGTTCAGCACATGGTTCCGCACGGGCTGGGGCCGGGATTCGATCCTCGGTCCCCGGCACTGCAAAGCGAGCGCTTAACCCACTGAGCCATCCCGGCTTCCCCATGGGGTTCACATTTAAACCAGATAAAAGAATAGACACTCGGGACCAAACAGAGCAGGAGCTCAAAGCCCACCCACCCCTCTCCCCACCAGCGGTCCCTGTAGCCCTCATGCAGGGGCCTGCGGCTCCCCAGATCCCCCCCAAAAGCCACCGGCCTGATTTGTCACTGATAATAAGCCCAGAGAGGGCCAGCACTTGGTCCAAGACCACACAGCCCATTTCCTCTTCCCCACACCTGGGCAGAAAAGAAGGAACAATGGGGCACAAAGGGGCAGCAGTTGGGCAGGTTGTGCCCACAGCAGGCAGAGCCTGGGGTCCAGGAGGCAGGTCCAGCCATCACGCACTGGCTATGTGACCACAGGCAGTCCCTTGAGCCCTCTGGGGCTATGCTGGCCTCATCTGCAAATGGACCTTGTTATGTGCACGCTTGGTCCAAGTGCCAGCTTCATAACCAACCCCCTTGTCACCATCCAGGTGGCAGCTTATCCCCATTCTGCAGATGAAGAAACTGTGGTGACATTTATGAAGCAGAGAAAAGCAGGGACAGAGAGACTGAACGAGGTGCAGAGAGAGACTGAGACCGAGAGACAAGCGGAAAGGCAGAGGGAGGGACAGGAACAAAGGGAGAAGGAAAGAGATGGAGACCGGTGAGCGGGGCAGGAGCAGGAGCGAGTCCGATGGGTAGGCAGAAGAACACCCCGCTTCCTCCACCAATATGGTCCCCCCTCCACTCCCCAGCGTCTTCCTGCTTCCTGCACTCAGACACGTACCCATCGCCTGCTTTGCATCTGGCCTGGGTGCTGGGGACACACACCCCTTGACACCTCCCCGGTGGTGGCTGTGTTTATCCCCACGATGCAGATAAAGACTGAGGGCTGCGAGTCCTCAGATGACTCAGAAAATTAAACTGCTAGGGTGCAGGCAGGAAGGTCATGGCTAGGGACACTGAGGCCCAGAGAGGAGCGGTGGCTGATGCTGGGTCACACAGCAACCAGCTGCCGAGCGGAGGCTGTATGCCGGCTCCCGGCACCTCGCCTGGCTCCAAAGAAAACAAAGCAAATCTCATTAAGCGCTTGGCAAGGAGGCTCCAGGTCTTCCCGGATGGGCTGTGGCCAACACCCTAGAAACTGTCAACACCCTTGTCCCACAGCCTTCCTGCCTGACTGCCTCCCGCTGTCTTTTCTGGGAAGGGCAGCCCTGGGACCACCTGAACACTCATCCTCCTCTAGGGACCAGGCCCCCACCAGTGACATCGCCACCTCCTGCCCCCTGCCCTCCCATCAGGACTCTCATGCAGAACTGGCAAGAGGCAGCATAGCTGCTGCTACACCCTCACTGTTGCTGGCATCAGTGCAGTGTGTCCTCAGGCTCCCCCTGAAAGCGCTCGCTTCCCCCAGAGCAAACTTCCAACCACGGCCCGTGGGCCACATGCGGCCCAGGACGGCTTTGAAGACGGCCCAACCCAAACTCATAACGTTTCTTAAAACACAGTGAGATTCTTTTGCCATTTTCTTTAGCTCATCGGCGATCATTAGTGTAGGTTGTGTGTGGCCCAGGACAATTCTTCCAATGTGGCCCAGAGAAGCCAAAGAATTGGACACCCCTCCCCTAGAGAAAGAAGGGAGGGCACGCACTGAACACTTGCTTGTAGCTCACATGGTCTCATGCACCCACAGCAAGGCATGGACAGGTGCACAAAGCCTGGCTCAGAGAGGGGCAGACGCTGCCCAGGGTCACACAGGTCATTCAGCACCGTCATCGGACCCTGAGCCCATGTTCCTGCCATCACCCAGCTTCCCCAGGCTGCCCCTCCTGAGTGCTCCACGCCCACCCTGTCCTGGTCCAAAGGATAAGACACCTAGCTTTGCACCTGTCTCCCCCTGCACACATACCCTGTGCCCCGGGAGATGCTGGGCTAGGAAAAGGGGGACCCCCCCCACTGGCTGTGGGACCTCAGACAAGGCAGAGCCTCTCCTGAGTCACATTTTTCCTACCCAGGGGGTAGGGAGACTTCGATGCTCTCGGAGGGTTCCTAGGCTTGCCTTTCCTGCCCCTCACCCTGCCCGTGTGCCCTCTGGGGCCCGGGGTCCTCACTTCCACCCTAAGGGTGGCTGTGATGCTTCATAGGCTGATCCCAGGATTCCTGGGTCTTCAGGAGGCAGCACCCCTGGATCCTGGGGGGCGGGGGTGGGAGGACATGGGTGTGGTTTTCTGCTTGGTCCCTCTGTCCCCACCTCCTGACTCAGGAAGGCAGAGGGTGGGGGGGAGTGTTCAGAGTCCGGTGCATTCGGTGGAGGCCGCTTGGGGGGACACCACACACCTGCATGGTGTTGCATGTTGTGCTGTGGGCCTGGCTGGGGTGGGACACAGCTCATGTCCTCGTGGAACTTCAGAGGCTGGGGACCTTTCTCACAGGAGCAGAGATTACAACACAGCGTGTTACCATAAGCATAAGGAAAGACCCCCAAATTCCATGGGCTCCCCGTCCAGCCTGCAGCCGGGAACCTTCCTGTGGCAGGTACACTGGAGAAACGGGCACAAAGGCAAAAGGGCCTCAGATGCCAGGACCAGGCTTTAGATCCCCAGGTCACACGGGCCACTTGCTCCTCTGTCAGTCCTCTGGGGAACCAGCTCCACGGCGCCTCCTTTCCAGACAAGAGAATTCCAGAGCTGGCCAGGCCACACGGCAAAGATCACAGAGCTGAGGCCCTGAGAGGGGACCTGGTTGGCACATGGCAGAGGACAGTGCCAGGCGGGGCCTGGGCCTCTCGCTCCCTGCCCAGCACTCTTCGCCTCCCCCTCTCTGCCTCCTGTCACTCTCCTGGACACGCTGCCCCGCCTGCCTGCACGGACCGGCCACCCGTGTAGTGACTAGCCAGGCCTTCGCCTGGCCCCTTCGCTCCAGATGTTGGCCTCCGTGCCTGTCCCGGCCGCCAGAGTCCCCTTCAGGGTTGGTCGCCGTGGGGTGGGGAGGGGAGTCTGGCTTTCCTGACATGGCCCACACTGACCGCAGGACCAGCAAGGACTTCAAAACCGGACCCAGCTTTGCAGAGCATTCCCCAGGCCTGACCCAGCCCTGCTCGCCACCAAAGCCCTGCCCTCCCGGCTACATGCCTCACCTCTACTGAGCATCAGGAACCAGGTTCAGGGCCAAGAATTTGACAGCGTCCTGGTGGGTCCAGTCATAACACCCAAGCCAGGGTGAAACCAGGGGAGAAGAGAGCAGGTGAGCACAAGTTCAGCCAATGGGGCTTGTGGGGTCAAGGAAACTTCTAGAAGCAGCTCTCACTGCAAGGAATTTAAAGACCCAGCCCAGAAAACAAACAAACATGGGGAAACTTTTCTCATCATGGTTCTGAAGAAATTCTTTTTTTTTTAATTTAACGATTTATTGTATTGTTTTGACAGAGACAAGAGAGGAGGGGGAGGGCCCAGAGCAGTCTCCCTAGTTGTACATCATTCGTTTTCGACATAGTTTCTTCCACACAGGTGGCCACAGGGCCACAAAGGGCGGGAACCGGGCCAGGGGCCTCCCACATGAGAAGCTCACCCAGTTCAGCATATAGGTCCACATGGGCTGGGGACTCAAGCCTCAGACCCCAGGACTGCAAGACAAGTGCTCAACCCGCTGAGCCATCCCAGCTTCCCCAAGAAATTCTTGTCAACAAACCTTTTATAAAGAAAACCTTGTTGGCTTGGTGAAAGGCCAGGAATGGGCCCTCAACAGTCACCTTGATTTTCTCCTCGTTGTAAATGTCTGTCTCCTCCCCTGGAGGTGAGCTTGCTCCCTTTGAGGGCAGGGACCCCATCTTCAGTACCCAGCACCCAGCACCCAGCACCCAGCACAAACAGGGCCTGGCCTGTCCATTACTGATGCTCCTGGAATGAACTGATGACTAAACGACTTAAACTTCCCCTGAGAGGAGCAGATACTCATAATCTGTACATCTGACAAAGGCCTGACACCCAGAGCACATAAAAAATGCCTACAAATCAAGATGAAAAAGACAAACCACTAACCCTGCAAGTAGAGCGGAACTCGGAATTCACATGCCACAGATAAGAAGCAGGACCTGCAGGGACATTCTGTGCTCACGGCTAGTTTCCTCGGCTCTGACCTGTAGCCACTTGTACGTTCACTAGGGGTAAACTTTGGAGAGTCTCAGGCAAAGTGCCCAGCACATGGTAAAGCGGAGGGGTGATGAATGGTGCTGGAAGAAAGGGTGAGAGGCACAGACAGGCCCCCAGACTGGGTGACCAGGCTCAGTGCAAACAGTGGGGTGGAGTGGGGGAGGGGTTCTCTCTACCCCCAGATGGGAGGGGAGGCTCCTAAGCACCAGTGAAGTCTGCCCAAGAAGTAGCTGGACAGTGGGTCAGGAGTCTGGATCCCTGGGTTCCAGCCCGAACACCTGGCAGATTGGCTGGGTGACCTTCGACACCCTCTCCATGACCTCAGTCTTTAGCTCTGCACCAGGAGAGGACTGGGCAGCTAGCTGATCCTCAGATATTGTTGTCCAGCTCTGACTCAGTGAGTCAAGGCACACGCCTCCAGCTACCCCTCCCCCACCTTTCCCCCAGCATCATTCCAGGGCCCCCAGCCTCAGGGACACCCCACCCCCACTCAAGTGACCACCGGTGAGGCCAGTCGGGGTTGGGCTGAGTCCGAGAGCCAGCTGGCCCCAGCCCAGGCCTGAATCACCCAGCCCGCCCCTGGCCTTGGGCCCTAGGAGCTCGCACTGTCAGCGTGGCTGGGCTGGGCCTGCACACCGTTCCAAGCCACTGCTTTGCTCTAATCCGTGCTTCCTGCTCCACTCCACCTGAGTCCATGCGCAGCCTCCCAGACGCCCAGCGCTGGTCGCCAAGTGCCAGCCACACGCAATACCCACCCCCTGGGTGCTGGCTGTGAAGGAGAAAGATGAGGAGAACAGGGAGGGGCAGGGGGCCGGTCTGAAAGGGGAAGGCACAGCCTGGGCCCTGTGGGATCCCTAGACTAAGCGCAGAGACAACTGCCCCCCCTCGGGAGCTTCCTTGCTGATGGGGAGACAGAGCCCCCGATAACACAGATCGTCTAACTTGATGGGGGAAACACAGCTCCTACCTTATGGAACTTACGGGTTAGGCAAAGCCCCCGTCTGTCTCTCTCTTGTGCAAATTTCTGACCTCGTGGGGGATTCGATCTCCAGTCTGAAGGGGGAGCCCTCCGGAAACACCCTTCCTGTCGGTTAAGGGACCCACTCCATGGTAAATGCACACCTGCTCACTTCTGGCCGAGAGCCCCCACATGGTGTCTCCCTTGGGCTTCATGACCAGGTCTCCCTGTTTGACAGTTGGAGAAACTGAGGCCCAGAAAGAGAAGTGGCAGGGACAAGGCCATACAGCCAGGCAGGACTAGAGCCCACGTTTATCTCCAGAGGGAAGGAGGGAAGCGGAGAAGAAGGCGGATGACTAAGGGAGCCGGTTCCCCAGGCCCGGAAAGACTGGGCAGCCACGCAGCCTTTGCCCCAGTACCCCTGCGGCGACCTCACTCAGGGCTGCCCAGAGCAGGCCTTTCTCAATCCAGTTTGTAAAACACTTTTTATTTGAAGGAGGCCTGCTGCCCTGCCAGGCATTTATGAGGCCCGTTTATTGATTTGGCGCAGGGAGCCTCGGGCACAGCCTTTCTGCCTGAGCCAAGGTGAGTGCCTGCCCGGTGCAGCCCTGGCCAGGCCACGGCTGGGCTGGGAGCTCTCCAATGGTCAGAACCAGAGGAACCCCAGGGCTGAGTGGGCCTACCGCCTGCCCTTCAGAGAGGGGCACAGGGAGGACCAGAGACGTGCAATAACTTGCCCAAGGACACACAGCACATCAGCAGCAGAGCCTGGACCTGCCACGGGCCCCCTGATCCTTGGCCTTGGCTGCCACCCACACCGGGCCAGGTGGAGCAGCTCACCCCTTTGGGGACAGCTCAGGATGTCAGAAAGACCTCCTGTGCTTGAGATGTTTGTGCATTTGCCACGGGGCTGGATCCCCCACTCCTGGCTCTGCACCCCCTCTCCCCCAGAAGATTCCCCGAGGAGGCCAACCCCCGTCCTAGCCATGAAAGGAGTTTGCCAAGATGGAGGGTGGAGGGCGTGGAGGGTCAAATCACACCTCACCCCACCCCCTCAGCCACCAGAGACCCCTAAGCAGCGGAAAGGAGAGAACCTCCGTGACGGAGCACCCCCGCGTGCTGGCCCAGAGCAGCCTCACAGCCACACTGAGCCCAGGAACATTAGTGAGAAAAATGGGGGTTCAAAGGCCACATAGCACCTACGTGGGAGCCGGGGTGCCAGCCGGCTCTGTCTGCTTCCGAAGCCCACACTTTCTTTCTCCATTGCACCCAGTGTCTTCAGAACAGCCCCAGGGAGACCCGCCTCCCTGTCCACCTCACCACACTGCCTTGGTCTTTGGACTCGACTCATGGCTTCAAGTTGGCCTTGTGGTCCGCTGCCCCCAGCTGTAGCCTTAGGCATGGGGTTCCCTGAGGAGGAGCAACAGGGCAGGACTAGCGACCTGGCCTTGGGGTACATTCCGGCCCATTGACCCCTCAAGCTGCCCAGGGGCCCAGCTGAAGACAGTTCACAAACCAGACTCAAGTTTGCACAGTTCCAAGGCTGGAATGGGAGCTCAGAGTTTAGCATTCCAGTTGAACTCTGCCCTGTCCTGCTGTGTGACCTTGGGCGTGTCACTGGTCCTCTCTGAGCCTCACTTGCCAGACCCTGGCCACTGCCATTCTGTGATAATGAGTCTACATACACGTGCCTGATTAGGATCAAAGGTTCAGGCAGGACCATTGCTGGGTCCTGGTCCTCAGGAGCAGAGCCGGGCCAGGAGCAGGCGTGAGCTCACGTCATCCCTGCAACATCAGTGACCGACTGCACAAGGGCGGAGCGCGGCTTGGTGGGGCCGCCTGTGCAGAAAGACAGGGCAAGTTTCCATTCCTTGTGTTACAAGTCAGCGGTGTGCTGGAGGCTGGCCCCGCAGAGCCGAGTGTGGGACTGTTCCCACCTCTGCACGGGTGATGACACTCTGACCACAGTGGGACTATTTCCACATGGCATTTGGAAGATGCACAATCGAGAGGGTTGTGTGTGTGTGCCTACGTGGTAGGTTTGGAAAGCCCACTGTTCAGCATTTACCAGCACACCACTGACTGTCTGGGTTACATTATATTTGTCTAGAAATTTGTCCATGTCTTCTAAGTCTTCACATTTGTTAGCATAGATTATTTTTTCATTTAAATCTAATTTTAGCAACCAAGGAAATAGATAAATTGGACTTTATCAAAATTAAAAACTCTTGTGCTTCTGAGAACAGTATGAAAAAAGTGAAAGGCATTTTGACAGAATGGGAGAAAATGTTTGGACGTCATAGTTCTGATGAGGGTCTAACATTCAGAATCTATAAAGAACTGTTACAACTCAACAATAAGACAACCCAATTACAAAATGGACAAAGTCTCTGAACAGACGTTTCGCCAAAGAAGAGGTGAGAATGGTCAATAAGCACATGCCAAAATGCTCAGCATCACTAGTCACGGAGGGAAATGCAAATCAAGACCGCAGCGAGATGCCACCTCCCACCGGTTGGGATGGCTACTAGAAATCATCATCATTATCGTGACAAGTGCTGGCGAGGTTGTGGAGAGACCGGAACCTTCAGACATCACTGGTGGGGATAAAAACGGTGTAGCTCGTTTGGAAATCCGTAGTGAGGTCTGGGGGTAGTTCTGCCTCCCAGGAGGAGAGTGAGGCAGGGCGAGCTGTGTGAGAGGAAGGGGCTGTTCACCTCCCTAAAAGCCTGGGCTCTTGTGTGTCTGTCTGCAGGTGATTTAGGTCAACACCAGTAACAGTAAGTGCATTTTCAGGGCAAGGTCGCTGTTGTATACAGGGATCAGGCAGCTTCTCTAACAGAGTGACCTTGGAGTAAGGATCTGAAAGAAGTGAGGGAACAAGCAGCGGGGACATCTGGGAGATATGAGGGCAGGGAAGGGGAACAGCGTATGCAAAGCCCCAAGACAGAAGCTTCACTGGCACATTCAAGCACCTGCTTGTTGACCAGCGGGTAGGGCAGGGTACTCGAGATGTGGTCAGGAAAGTAGAATCGTGTCGACCTTGAAAGTCGAAGGAAGGGTGTCACACATCTGAGTGAGATGAGTCACTAGAAGGGTGGAAGCAGAGGAGAGACACGAGCTGACCTGTGTTGTCACCCGTGTGACCCGTGTGGCTGCCTTGCTGACCACAGATTACAGGGAGGCAAGGGTGGAAGCAGAGAGGCCAGGAAGAGGCAGTGATAATAATCCCAGTGAAAAAATAAGTGGTGGAGCAGGTAAATAGTGGTCAGATTGAAACTATATTTTGGAGACAGATCCAACAGGGTTCATTGAGACAACAACGACTCCGTGTTTTGACGGTAAGCAACAGGAAGCCAGGAGCTCACGAGGACTGAGCCAGGGAGTCGAGGGAGGGGCAGGTGTGGAGGCAGGAAGTCAGGAGGATGGTTTTGCAGGTGTTGAGACTGAGGAGCCAGTTAGATGTCCCAGAGGTGATGTGTCGCAGGGGACCGGATCATCCCGCTGGAGTTCAGAGCTGAGGTCTGGGCTGGAGACACGAATGGAGGCTTTGTCGGGCAGTTTGGAAGCCAAGGGCCTGGGTGATCTCTCCTCGTGGGTGCAGATAGGAGAGAGATGAGGCCCGAGGACCTCACCCTGGAGCCCTCCATCGATTCAGGGTTGGGGAAAGCAAAGGAGTCTGAGAAGGAGCAGCCAGGGAGGTAGGAGCGAAACCAAGAACGAGGGGGGGTGTCCCACAAGAGGGCGTGTCTCTTCTGGGTGAAATGCTGCAGATGAGTGTAAGAAAAACCATGAAGATTGACCCTACCAGGCCTCCCTCCCTTTCCCACACAGAAAACACCAGTCCTTGTGTGGCCCCTAGGGAAACAGACATGGCTGTGAAGGGTAAAGGGGACTGACTTGGGACCTCCAGACACCCCAGGCTTTTTCCTGAAGCCCCCAAAACAGAGAGAAGCCATGTCTGGGCACCCGGGACACTTCCATGCACTGAGACCCCAGGTGGAAAGTTCTGGCCCACTGAGCTCAGCCACGTGGAGGTCATAGGTACCCCTAACCAGAGCTGGGACCGGGGGTCGCGGGGATGAGCACCTTGGGGTGGGTGGGGGGGTGTGCTGGGGAGAGAAGAGAGGCGGGTGTGGAGACCACGTGTGCAGCCACCCCCGGCAGAACACTTTTGCTGAAATGGAAGCAGAGAATAGGTCGGTGGTTACACGCATTTAGATTTTCTTCTGTTATCTTACTTGCTACTTTCTATCATCTTGACTTTTTTTTCATCTTTCTTCTTTCCTTTTGGACTGAGTTTTCTCTTTATTCTATTTTCCCCCTCTATTCTTTCAGTAATCACCCTAAGCAGGGGTTAGCAAACACTTCTACAAAGCGCTCCATAGGAGATATTTTAGGCTTTGTGGGCCATGCTGTCTCCAGAGCAACCCCTCAGCTCTGCTGTAGCAGCATGAAAACAGCCCTAGGCGACACATAAAAGAATGGGCTTGACTGTGTTCCAATAAAACTTTATAAAAACGGGCCCTAGGCCTAATTTGACCCAGGGACCATAGTTTTCAGACCACTGTCCTAAAGCATACATCAAAAACCACTACAATTAATCTCCTTTAAATCTGATCACCCCTATTGACTTAACGGGCTACTATTGTCTGGTATTTTCACTCCACTGAATTTTTTAAGTCCTCAAAAAAGACATTACTGGGGGAGGCCAGGTTAGCTCAGCATTTGAGCGCTTGCCTTGCGATTGTGAGGTCCAGGGTTCGATTCCCAGCCCCGGCCCGTGCAGCCCCATATGCTGAACTACATTGAAATGGTAACCACCAGGATGGAGGCGAAGGTTCTCGCCTCCCATGTGGATGGCCTCTGTTCAGTTCTCACCCCGTGCGGCCCCACATCCACGGTGTGGAATAAACCATGTCACCACTAATGACGTACAATTATGGAGACTGCTCTGGGCCCTCCTCCCTTTTTTTTCTCTCTCTCTTTCACCTTCTCTCAAAACAATAAAATAAAGCTTAAAAAAAAAAAGACATGACTACCATTAATTATAGATTTGTGTTTAGCTTTTGCCACCGGTTGGTATGTTTATTATTCACAAGTCCATCTGTGTCTCAGACTTCCCTCCTAAAATCGTTTTCTTTCTTTTTGAAGCACATCCTTTAGGATTACCGCTAAGGTAAGGTGACCAGATGTCCCGCTTTTGGCGGGACAGTCCCAATTTTTAACAATTTGTCCCGTGTCCTGCAGCGTTTTAAAAAAGTCCTGATTTTTTGGAAAGAATGCACGACAAGCTAGGGAACGGCGGGAGATAGACCAAATTTTTAATCAAGAACCCCCTCCCCCCGGTCAATGGTGTTCCGCTTTACCAATGTTAACATCTGGTCACCTTACTCTAAGGTGTTTCATTTAGAGCTCTAAGCTGTTCTTGATCTGAAACTGCCTTAAACACACCCTCACTCCTCAAAGATAGTTTCACTAAGTATTCAGTTCTGGTCCACACCTACTCTTTCTCAGCACTTTGAAGGTATTCGCACTACCTCTGCAAAAAAGTCAGTTATCAGCCTAATTGTTTTTCCTTTATAAGTGACCTTACTTTTCTAACTGCTTTTAAGGTCTTCTCTTTATCCTTGGTATCCTGAAATTTCAATATAATTGTCAAGATATGTATTTCTTTTAATGTTTTCTGTTTGACTTTCTGAATTTGAGGCTTCATCTCTCATTAATTTTGGAAATTTTTCAGCCTCTATTCCTTTGAAGAATATTTCTCCCTCAGTCTAGCCAGTGTCCTTTCTAGAATTCTGAATTAATTTTTGGCTTTTTCATGTCATCCTTCCCTGTCTTAACCTGCCTTTCCTAATTTCCATCTCTTCATCTTTCTATGCTGCAATCTGAGTATTTATTCAGCAATCTTTCAGTTCACTAATTCTCTTTTGAGCTGTATCTAACCTACTATTCAACCTATCTATTGTATTTTCCATCTTGCCTTGATATTTCTACATAAATTCAATCTAAATCTTTTTCAGACTGCCTAATAATCACCTTTTTATGTTAACTTGAATGAAGTATAATTTACTGAGGTATAATTACATTTTATAAAATTTGCAGCCAATAAGTGCATCTATATGAAGTGTACAGTGTGATATATTTTAGTAACTGTGTACACTCATGTAACCACCACCACAGCCGATATAGAGCATTTCCATTGTTCCCAAAAGTTCCCTGTTTATTATCAATGCCCTCTTCTACCCTCTGCCCTGCATTCTGCCATGACACAGGAGTTTTTGCCTGTTCAAAGAGTTTGCACAGATTAAATCACAGTTTGTACTCTTTTGTATCTAGCTCCTCTTTCTCCACATGTTAATAAGATTAATGCAGTTAGTTAAGTCTCTGTAGTTCATTCCTTTTTATTGTTGAGTAGTATTCCATTATATACCACAATTTGTTCCTCCATCCACCTGTTGATGGACATTTGTATTGTTTCCAGTTTGGGGCTATTATAAACTGTTATGAATATTCATATATAAGTCTTTTCCAGGACGTATGTTTTCCTTTCTCTTTGTCAAATACCTACGTGTAGAATTGCTGGCTCATACAGTAAATGTATATTTAATTTTATAAGAAACTGCCTGGTCATTTTTAATAGTCTCATGTTCCATGTTCATACTTTCAATACTTTCTTTTTATTTGTTTAAATTATTGAGCAGCCTTATTTCCTAATATAAAAGTTCTAATTCCAATACCTGAAGTGTTTTCAGGTCTTTCATGGAATCTTGGTTTTAGTGTGCTTTTAAATTTTTTTATTGTGAGCTCATGATCCTTAGGAGGCCGTCTGTGAGAATTTTATCAGGCTTTGACTGCTAGGTTTTCCTTCAGAAAGGATTTTAGTGTGTTTTGTGCTGGACCCCGGGGAGCATTACTCACCAGGAACTAGTTTAAGTTCTCAGCTTGAGGTTTCTAGACCAATCAAGAAGTAGGAATTTGGGCTCTGATCTGACGTAGAGATTCAGGGAAGGCTTTATTCCCTCTTCATCCAGAGTCAAAGCCAAGACCAAACATTTCTCCTGCCATCTCCTTTTGGAAGACAGATATTTTTCAAGCTTACCCCTTCACTAAAGATGTTGCCTGCAGGGCTCTGGCCCCGTGGGGGACCTCAGATCACATTCTACCCTTTCGGGTTTTGGCTGGGGCTGTGTCTTCTGTCTCACATACACCTGTACAAAGCAAAGCTCCACGCTGCTGGCCCGGGAGGGAGATGGAGAAGGGCTCAGCCGCTATGGAAAACAGTTTGGCAGTTGCTTCTCACGTCAGGCATGTACTTAGCATACAACCCAGCAATCTCACTCCCTGCTATTTCCCCAAGGGAAGTGAAAACCTATATGTACACCGCAACCTGCACACAGTCATAAGAGCTTTACTCATAATCACTAAAACCTGCAAACAACCCAGCTATCCTTCAACAAGGGAATGGATAAACAAACTGCGGTACATCCACACCATGCCATAAACTACTGACACATGCAACGACATGATGAACCCTGAATGCCTTCTGCTAAGTAAAGAGATCCAGACACAAAAGGCGAAGTCCGATCTGGTTCCATGTATACGATCTCCTGGAAAGGGCAAACCTAGAGGGATAGAAAACAAACGCGTGACTCAAAGAACTTCATACTACAAAGGGGTGAATTTCACTTGGTGTAAATCTGGCCTCAATGGAAAAATCAACAAAACTCTAGTTCACAGGAATCCTTGGGGAGCTGCCTGTTCAGGGCGCGCTTCCCTCTCTTGAAGTGCACACACATTCGTCTTCATTGCGTTTAACTATTTTTATTTTACTCTTTTGCTTGTGAGCACCTCCTCTACTTCCTTGTCAGCTCAGTCATGCATTTTTAAGCATTCTTTCAGCTCCTTTGTCCCGAGCTCCAAACTAATGAGAGAGACGCCATCTATATCCTCGAAGGGCTCCTACCTAGTCCAATGGAAAAAGATGAAACAGGCCAGCTACAAAGTGAGTGCCTCCTCCCCATCATCCATAGTTGGCAGTCCCCCCAGGCATTTCGGGGCTTCCTGGGCCTCCAAGATCACATAACTTTTTCATAATGACAATAATGGCTATAATTACCTGGCATAAAAATGTGATGCACAGCAGGCAGCTGGCTGAGCTCGCAGCCCAGGACGAGGTGTTGTGTGACTCACGACCCTGCTGCTGGTTACCACAGAGCAGCCAGAGAGAGAGCAAGAGACTGGCGGTCGCCCCCTCACACGGGCGGTCATCGAGGATGGACCTGGCTCAGTCCTAGTCAGCATCTAGAAGGTTCCAGGGCCTGTGCTCCCTGAGACCAGAGGCTGAGGGTAGCTGACTTCAGAGGGGACCTGTCTTTTCCTCCCAATCCCTCGTGGTGACCTCCTGTACCAACAGGCTGCAATGCAGCTCTGGAGTAAAGGTTTTGGAGCAGCTAGCCCCTAGGTCCTCACTGTTCCAGCATTGATGCCAGTCTGGCTCTTCCCCCTACACTCACCCCCCACCATGGGGGCCTGTCCTGACGATTCTCCCTCCAAAGCCTCCCTCACATCTTTCCTCTCCTCAGCACTCCCGGGCCAGGGCCCTGCTTCCTTCATTCTCTCAAGAATCACAGAGCCCCTACGGTGTGCCTGGCTCTCAGCTGGCCGCGGAGATCCAACGTGGCCCAGGCGAGGCCTTGCTTCAGGAGTTCAGTCTGGAAAAGGCAGAGGGGCCAACCAATAAGGATGATGGTGGTGACGGTGGTGACAATGGGGACGATAGGTCCAATTTGTTGAGAGTTTACTGTGTGCCCAGCACCGTGCTAAGCACTTGGCTCTCATTAACTCATAATCTTCATAACAGCCCTATGAGGTAACAGTAATTATTTTAATAATGGGCAACATTTACTACTTACTAAGTGTCAGGTATGCTTCTAAAGGTTTTACAAAGGTTAACCCATGCGAGGCAGGTACTATTACTGCCCGATCTTTACAGATGAGAAAACTAAAGACACAGAGATGTTTAATAACTTGCCCAAGATCACACAGCCAGTAACTTGCAGAGCAAAATGTATTTGCTGCGATAGATGAAGGCAGGAGGTGCCGTGGGGGACAGAGGAAAAAAGAGTCCATTCCTCCTGGGCAGATCAAGGAAGACTTCACAGAGGAGGTGACTTTTAAGTCAAGTGTTAGGGATTCGTAGGGATTTGCCAGGTGGGCATGCGGACAGTAAAGCAAAGGTCCGGAAACTTGTTTAGAGACAGGACGCGGTTCAGCTTGGCTAGACAGGCGGGTGGGGCTGCTCAGATTGAAGAGGTGGGAAGAAGCGAAGTCGCAAAGGGACCTGGGGGCTAGGCTGAGGGACTCAGACTGACCCTGAAAGGGTCACGCCCCTCACCTCTTCCCTGAGCTGCTAAAACTCTCAACCCTGCTGGGTACAGAGGAGAGAACCCTTCCTTAAACTCGGCCCATTCAGCAACCCCCACCTGCCCCCAGAAGACTGTGGGTCTTGCCACCCCCTCCTTCTTCTTACACCCCAAAAGTGTCCTTGGCAGCCCTCAGGCCACACTTCTGCTTCCCCCTAACACTGTGCCCAGGTCAGTAACATATGTTTCACCCACTGCCATGCCCCCTGCACCTGTTCCCCTGACCAAACGCCCTCCATTCTGCCATCCATCTGCCCGGAGCCTGTTCCTCTCCTGGGTTTGGTGTAGACACTCCCCCCACTCCTCCTCCAGGAAGCCCTCCCAGGTCATTCTAACCCAGGTGAGTTTCCATTTTAACTCTTTCTGTTGCATAGCGCTTGGAACCCACATTATGGCTGAAATCATGGACTCCCAATTCACTTCTTATCAGTTCTGTCTCCTCAGTTGGAATGTACGATTCATAGGGGCCAAGACTACACCCTAAAATTAAGTGTTGCGAGGTAGGTGCTGTTTCTTGAATGCTGTGTACTATGCCACCAGCATGACTATATGAGCCTGTGTTCACTCAGTCTCAGGGCCAGCTTGCAACCTGAGGAAACTGAGGCTCATAGAGGTGAAGGAACTCCTCCATGGTCACCCCATTAGGACTTGACCCCCCCGTCTGCCTGACTCCAAGCTCCATGTAAGCAGCTGCCTCTCACATCTCACCCAGATCCCACCCTCTCCAGGTGGAGACAAACAACACACGCTCAGCGAAAGGTCAGAGACTGATCCAAAGGCTGGTCCAACTCTAGGAGTCACCCTCTACACGGGGTCCTGCCTGGCCTCTGTCCTTTCAGATGGGGTCCTCCTGAAGGGTCCCTGGATGCCCTTCCAGTCACTGCTGTGGGCACTGGCCACCCACAACACTGCAGTCTGGGGGGCTCACAAGTCCCAGGAGCTGAAGGCTGGGACTCAGAGGTTCTGAGCACCTTGGTCACATGCTGGCCTGGACTCCCTCTGAAAAGCCACGGGCAGGAATCTGAACCGAACCCAGAAGAAACTGGCAGGGTGACAAGTGCAAGTTCACATCATTTTGCCAAACTGCAGCCAGATCATGGCAGTCAGAGTCCACATGCACTGGGTGCTTCCCATGTGACAGGCACTGCGCTACGCCCTTTGCGGGCGTTCCTCCGTGCTCGTCCCAACAACCTTAAGAAGTCAGTACCGTGAGCACCCCCATTGGACAGATGACACTTTCGTGCATCTACTCCACCATCTGGTCACCTGGATTTATTTCAACAAAAATGTACTGAATACCTGCTACCTGCCAGGCCTGGAGTCCAGAACTGGTGGACGGAAATCAATTCCTGCTCTACAGAGCGTCCCAGCCTGGCTTTGGGTCCCAGACACAGCCCCCCTCAGTGGGGGAAGGCAAAGGCCTCACTAATATGTGAGATTGACCTTGGCCTCCAGACAACTCCCCGCTCCAGCTTCTCCCCTTCCTTGGCCCCTTCTCACACGGTTTCTTCTTTCCTAGGATCTCTGTTGGCATCTGAGCTCCCCCCTGTGAGGAGCAAGGGCCAGGGCTGAGCCTCCCTCATTGGACTGGGGTCTCCTCCATGGCAGGGCCCCCACCCCAGACTTCCACCCTCAGACTAGTGGTTCTTCCTGGACAAAAGCTGAGGCTGCGCATCAAACTGGGGGCTCCTCCTGGGTGAATCTATGTCTCCCTACCCCATGGGAACACCCTGGACTCCCAGCTCTGGGAGACTGGCAGCCCCAGTAAGCGTATCATCTCTGTGTGGGGTCCGTTTGAAGGCAGCCACTGCAGGGCCTCATTTTGCTGAAGGTCCTGGGGTTAAGCAACAACCTCGGGACTCACCCTGGCCCGGGTTTGTGCCCACATCGCAACCTCCCAGCCCTGGGACCCAAGGCCATTTACCTAACCTCCTCGCGCCTCTATCGCCTCATCTTATAAAACACAGACAGTAACAGCCGCCTGCCTCCTGGGGTTGGTGAGAAATAAATGACATAATGTTTGTCAAGTGCTTACTGTGAGGCCCAGCAAACGGTGAGTGTGCCACAGAGGGGCACAATTATCATTGTTATAAGAAGAGTCAGGAGAGATGACCACACCTCAGAGGTGTGCAGCGCACTGCAATTTACAGAGCACATCCATCTGGGGTCGCCTGGGAGCCTCCGCGGGGTGACATGGGTGGGGGTTCTCAGCAGGGGCTCCAGAGGTCCAGGCTCCTTGCCTGGAGTCACAGAGCCTGTCCTCCTGACTCTGACCTCATAACCCTGACCCAGGTTGATAAGTATCTGTGCTGCCTCTGAGTAGTTACAAGCTAGTTCCTAGAGCACATTACTTACCTTCCCTGGGCCTTAGTTTCCTCACCTCCAAAATAGAGCTTATAGTAAGACCTCTCTCATTAGCATGTTGTGAAGAGGAAACGATGTTATGTGAGTATAAAGCATAGAAATTCTGGCAGAAAGTCAGTGTTAGCTATTTAAATGGTATGCGCTATTGTTATTTACTGAGCACCCACTATGTGCTGGGTGTTTCGCTTGAAATATCACACTTAATCCTCTTTTTTTTTCAATGATTTATTTTATTATTGTTTTTGACAGAGACAGACAAAGACAGAGACAGAGAGTCAGAGAAAAGGGGAAGGGACCAGAGCAGTCTCCATAGTTGCACTTCATCAGCTCTCAACCTGGTTTTGTTCCATATAGGTGGGCAGGGGCCTTGCAGGGCAGGAACTGGGCTCCTGGTGGGAGGCACGCCCCCTTGAGCTAGGGGCTGACCTTGAGCCAGGGGCTGAACTGCAGGGCAAGAACCAAACTGGGAAGCACATCCCAGTTCAGCGTATGGGTCTACACAGGCCGGGGTCTGGATTTGATCCCAGGTCCCTGGGGCCCAAAGCGAGCATTTAACTCACTGAGCCATCCTGGCTTCCCCACATTTAATCCTCTTAACAACATGGTTTCAGTTTTACAGAATGAGGGAACTGGTGTAGAGGGCTCTACATTCAGAGATGCCCTACCCCGAGATGAGCATCTTTTGCAGCTGATGTGACCTTGTGAACAAGATACGAGCATGTTCAAGTCATAGCTAGGAAGTGCAGGATGCAACTTTTGGATTGTGCCCTTAAAAAACAAAAGAAAGAAACCTGCCCTCCTTTTTTCCCCCTTTCTCCCTTCTCATTAGATGTAACACAGATGTGAGGAAGGGACCTGGGACAGCCAGATTAGATCATGAGGTGGAAGCCAAGCATTGAGGAAGGCAGAGCAACAAGACAGAAGGAGCCTGGAACCCAACATGTCAATCAGTCAGCTCCTACTCCACTCCTAGACTGTACATCTGCCTGTTCCTCTCTTGTGAAAGCCACTGCTTTTCTGGCTTGGTATGGCTACAAAACCTGTGTGCCAACTGATACAAACCAGGCTAGCCTCGTCAACAGGGAACCTATGTTAACATTCGATATCTCTCCTTTGATTCTTTTGCCTACACATATCAATATGTACATGGATGGGCATCTATTTACATGGGCACATGTATTCAAATATGCTGTAGGTGTGGATTTACCCGGCCACAAACTCAAGTATGCAAGAAATGCAACTTTATTGTAATTTATGTCTCAAGCTCTTTGTTTCCTGTTGGTGGGAATCTAAATTGCCAACGGGTAACCTTAGTCATTTCAGATTAATTTCAGCCAATCAGGATTTGTTTGCCTTGAGCAAATCAGGGTGAGTTCCATTAATCTAGGGCTATTCCTCTCCAACCCTCACCCCTTCCTTCTTAGAAAGTAGCATTTAAGTTCCAGTTAATAACTTAAATATAGCATCTCAGTATCACTGACCAGGGCTGGGCCGTCTGACATTTAGCTAGAATCAGAGGTGGAAACCATGGTACATGACTCATGGCCATCGTCAGGCGTCTTCATCGCTTCCTTCCTGGTTTCCACCTGTGGCATCTCAGCTGCCTCAGCCCCGTGTCCCCTTGTCAGGACCCCACAGTGCCACCACACAGCTTCCTTGGAAATGTTGGCTGTTCTACACACCATCTGATGTTGGAAAATGCAGGCAACTGCCTGGCACCCCGCCCCCATCGCTGTTCGTCAGGTTTCAGACTCGTGTTCTCTCAGTTCTTAGATCCCCAAACTTCAGTGTTTTCCTCCCCTGCATTGAGGGCCTCTCAGGGGTGCGTGTGGGGAGGGACTGCAAGCTGTCCATTTTCTTCTGAATCTCTCTGCCTTTTATCATCGGACCATTTTGCTGCTTTGGGGGCAAGCAGCCCAAATGCAGGGCGGGGTGGGTGGTCAGGAGTTTGAGAGGAAGTACAGTGTAGGACCAGCTCTTTTAAGAGATGCTGCCGACCCCTCTCCCACACTCCTGCTGACACAAATCATGGAAAAACATGGTTCCCAGCAAGTCTGACTTGAAAAGTGATTTGGAAAAGTCAGATTCTGAACTTGCAGATGTTTGAGAAACATCTTAACCAATTCACTTGTATTTTCCTTTTAATGAATGCACAAGACTGACTGAAGATAAAGAATGTTGCCTCAAAGAGTTCTTTCACTAAGAATAAAATAAGAATTCTAATGATAAGGAAGCATGTGTCTTAGTTTCATTGGTGGCCTCTTTATTTACTGTATAGAAAATATGGGTGTTGGACAGTTGATGGAAATCTTAGATTTGATGAAAACTTTGGCTAATTCTAATATTCTCCCCATTTTGCAAATGAGGAAACTGAGGCCCAGAGAAGTGAAGTCAAGGTCACATGGCTAATAAATGGAGGAGGTGGGACTTGAACCAAGCAATCTGCACCCCGACCACAAGCCATTCTGCTCTCGTAGGGCGTCCTTCCTTTCCCCCATCAGCCTTGTCCTCGTGGCCTTACTTGCTGTTCACACACATCTCCTAAGCAAGACAGGGACCAAGTTGAGGCTAATGCCTGTTTCACAGTGAAGGAAGCTGAGGCCAAGAGGGGAGAGGTGACTTGGCCCTAGTGACCCAGGTAGGAAATAGTGGAACAAGGTCTAGACCCAGGCCTCCCCTGGGGAGGATCCCACCCTGCCCAGAGATACCCCCACACTCACATAACTGCCCTACACACACACACACCATGCACGCCCAAGTGTGCATATGTACCCAAACACACGTACACACAGAGAAGAGCTGGCCTGACCTCCTCCCCGTGGCTTCATCCCAGAACATGACAGTCATTATGTGGCGCTCACGCTCTGGCTCCCTCTCTGGGCAGTGGAGCCAGGCTGCCAGACGAGAAAGTGGAACCGCAAAGCCGTGATTAACTCTCCACCCCAATTACCAGCAGTCATTTCGGGACGGCCTGTCCACTCCTGGGGCCAGGAAGAGCAACATCAAACGCGGCTCCTACGTGCACCAGAAGGAAGTCTGGCCCATTAACCAGGAGGTGGTTACCACGCAGGGAGAGGAGAGGTGTGGATGGCAGTGAAGAGAGCTGAAGGCTCCAGGTTCAAGTCCCAGCTCCACCACTGTGTGGCCTTGGAAATGTCACTATCCATCCATGACTAGTTAGGGAGGCCCCTCTGGCATTAGCATCTTTTAATAATAAAAACAACAACTTCTTACACCTGAAAAACTCTGGATCCTTTGGGTCAAGAATCGGGGAAGCCGGGATGGCTCAGTGGGTTGGGCGCTCACTTTGCAGCCCCGGGGACCGAGGATCGAGTCCCAGTCCCAGCCCATGTGGACCCATATGCTGAGCTGGGGGGTGCCCCCAGTTCAGTTCTTGCCGGGGTGGGACCCCGGCCCAGTTCCTGCCCTGTGCAGCCCCGCTCCCACCTGTGGAATCTAACTATGTGGAGAAACCGATGATGTGCAACTATGGAGACTGTTCTGGGCCCTTCTCTCTGTCTCTGACTCTGTATCTCTCTCTCTCTCTGTCAAAAACAATAAAAAATCTTTAAAAAAAAAAAAAGAATCCCATCCGTCTTGCCCATCAGTAGATCCCCAGGACAGGACCTGGTACCTAATAGGTGCTTAATAAACAGTGGCTGAATGACTGGAGGACCTTTCTATTTACACAATCTTTTACAGACCTCACATTTAATTTCATGTGCTGAGATTTGTATCCCCACTTTATAGATAAGGAAACTAAGGCTCAGAGAGGCTGGGACAAAACTACAAGCTTGTAACATTCATTTCGATGTGCTCCTTCTCCCTGGCTGTATCCTATCTGACCCTCATCTTCTCTTCTCCATCATTTCTTTTTCATTTGAACACCGCCCTCACACGCACATGTGTAAGTGTCATGGTATCCATAGGTACAAACATGCCCATTGCTCTGCAAGAGCAAAGCTGTGTGTCCTCACAAAAAGGATATGGTGATGATTGGAGGGGCCATGCCATAAACTCCCCAGCATCTATTCTCTCTTCCTAATGGGACTCCAAATTGGCCAACCTGGTGCTTTGGAAAGAATTAGTCCCACCCCAGCTTCAGAGGCCGGTGCCATTTAACTTAAGTCATTCAACAGGTCCCATCCTTCTGGCCACAGTATTGATTGGGAGATGGACAGATGGCCCCAAGGCAGGCCAACTGGGGCCAACAAACCCCACTCCAGAACTTTTTTAAGCCACCAGAGAAGAGAATGTTCCCTTTTCTTCTGCATTTGTAGCTAGAAACAGAGTCCTCAGAACTTCTTGAGCCATCTTAGAAATGCAAGGGAAAAGACTAACTGAGCTAATAGTGAGGTTACAGAACTAAGCATTAATGAGCTGCTGGATCAAGCTGTACCCGAAGGTTTCTCTACCTCTGTCTTTTCAGTACCATGAGCCAATAAATCCCCTTTATTAGCTGCACTGGGTTTTCTACAATTTGTACCTGCTGAAACAGCTTCAACAATATCCCCATGATAAACACAGGACTGTTTTATAGGACTCTCACGACCCCAAGTGTAATTGAGGTAGATTGCAGGAGAGCAAGAAGCGGGTTACTGTTATCCTCCAGCTCATTCATGCTGCCACTCCTCACCATCGTTTTGGCTGTATAATGGCCTCAAGATTATAACCCAAAATGCAAATCTAGGGTGAAGCCCCTAAGGCTGCTAGGTAAGGGTGGAGGCAGAGCTAAAGCGTCCACAGTGGAGGGCATTGGCCAGGGCCAAGCCAGTCTCCCTGATTTCATCTGAAAGGAGCCACATCTCACAAACAAGTTCTTGCCTCTCAGCAGCCTTGGTAGAAAGACTGACTTTCCATGGACAGCAATGGCACTTGAGCAGCCCAACATTTCCACCCTCCAAATAATCGTATTTCCTGAGCACCTACCTACTGAGACGTCTTAGTTTATAAAATGATTTATTGGGGAAGCTGGGATGGCTCCGCAGGTTAAGCGCTCACTTTGCAGCCCCAGAGACCGAGGATCGAATCCCGGCTCCGGCTGAGGTGGACCCATATGCTGAGCTGGGTTGTGCCCCCAGTTCAGTTCTTGCCGGGACCTGTGTGGGAAGCTCCCAGCCCAGTTCCTGCCCTGCGCAGCCCTGTGCCCACCTGTGGAGTAAAACTATATGGAAAACTAGTGCTGTCAACTATGGAAACTGCTCTGGACCCTCCCCCTTCTCTCTGTTTCTCTCTGTCTGTCTCTCTCTCTCTCTCTGTCAAAAACAAAAATAAATCTTAAAAAAAAAAAATGATTTATTAATTTAGAAAGTTCCTGAAACCTTTCAGTGAACCTCACTCAGTCAATAGAAGTTACAACCAGAGAGGCAGAGGACCATGGTGGGAGAGGTCCCTGGGATTTGGGTCTAGGGTTTGGGTTCAAGTCCTGGCTCTGCCACTTCTAGGCTGTGTGACTTGGAGCAGATCACTTCATCCCTCTGTGCTAAGCAAAATAATGATCCCCCAAACACATCCCCACGTCCTAACCCTCATAACTTGTGACCGTAGCAAAAAGGACTTTGCAGGTGTGATTACATTAGAGATCTTGAGATGGGGAGATTATCCTGGATTATCCAGTTGGGCCTAATCTAATCACACAAATCCCTCAAAGTGGAGAATCTTTCCAGGCTGTGGTCAGAGGGAGATGAGACAACAGAAGGGTCGGAGAGAGGTCACACAGCGGTGTGCCTTTGACACCAACAAATGTGGGTAGTCCCTAGATACTGGAAAAGGCCAGGGCATGGATTCCCCCCAGAGCTCCTGCTGCTGACACTTTGATTTTAGCCTCGGGAGAATCACGTGGGAACTGTCCTCCAGAACTAGAAGACAATAAATTCGTGTTATTCAGCCACCGACTTGGTGGCAATTTATTACAGGAGCCATAGGAAATGAATATCAACACTGGGCCTTCATTTCCTCATTTGGGAACTGACCTCCCCGGCCTCCTGGGAGAACCAGAAGTTGAGAGCCCAGTCCTGAGACCACAAAGCCCAGGGTTCAAATCCAGCCTCAAGTTGGGGGTCTGGCTCTTCTCTAGTCAGGCTGAGCAAGGGGCTCAGCCCCCTGCCTGCCCCCTGGGAGACCTGTTCCCCTTCTCAGTGAGGGACCTTGGCCTACCACCACCCTAGCCCTGCTTTTGGAGCTTTGATCTTGACGGGTCTCTCTGGGCCAAAGCAGTAAGGATTAAGGGAGAGTGTTGGGAGGAGCTGAAAGACACAGGGGCAGGGCCCGGGTCCCGCCCAGGTGCCAGGTGCACCCTGCGTTTTAGAGGAGGGAGACAAGCCCTAGGAAGCTCAACTCAATGGGGCCATCAGCCTGGGGTCCACGGATGCGGAGGGGTCTATGGGCTGGCCCTCAGCTCAACGCGTCCATGACGGGGGGGATTCCCAGAAAGGCAGTTAACCTCTCTGGTCCTCAGTCACCCCGTTGGGTCCAGGGTCTGTGGGGAGAGACCATGCACGCCCCCAGCCTGCTCTTTCGCGTCCCAGGGAGGGGCGGGGCCTCGCTCACAGGCTTGGAGCGGCGACACCGCCAGCCAACGAGCCCGGGGCGGAGGCTCCGGCTGCGCGCTCGCCGTTTAGTCACTCATGCGCCCGTCGCCCGCCCTAATCCCGTGCTAATACCTCGTAAAGCTCCCGCCGCCGGCTCACTCCCGGGCGGTCACGGGTCAGGGCCCGGCCGGGTGCGCTTCTCTCGCCCAGCTCACCACACGCGACTCACCCCTTCCCACCGTCGGGCCCCCAACAGCAGCAGCCAGCCTCCGCCCCACCCCGCAGGCCAGAGCAGCTAGGGCCCTTGGTGCCGTAGTTCTGGTCCAGATTGACATCCCCATATCACAGATGGGGAAACTGAGGCCCAGCAGGAACTTGCCCAGGGCCAGCAGAGCTAGACTTCTCTGTGGAAGCCCTGGTCACCTAACTGTCATCGCCTGTTCCCATCTAAACTTAGGCTGGGGCCTGTATCTTAGGAACCAGAATTTGCCCGTTGTTCTTTTCTTTTTTTTTTTTCTTTTACTTTGTAAAATGGAAATTCCTATTTTCAATGTCAAGCACTGGGCTGGCAATTTGCTTGCACATTTCATCTTTTAAGCTGGAAATTATATTATCCTTGTATTACAGGTAAGGAAACTGGATGGAACCAGAGAGGTTAAGTCACTTGCCCAACATCACACAGCTAGAAGAGGTAGAGCAGCGATTTGAACCCAGATCTGCACCCCTTTTATCCAGCTGAATTAAATATAAAAGTCTGGTGCGGGTTTTCAGATTTGAGGTTCTGTGGCTCTGCTGTTACTTTTAATGTTTTTGAATTGATCTTTTTTAAAAGGGCAAAGTCAGCTGTCCTGCATCCTGGTGCCTGAGCCTGTCCCCAGCCTCTCTGCCCAGGTCAGCCCACTGCTATCAGGAGGAGGCACCACCCTGATTCCCCAGCCTGCTCTGGGGGGCTGTTCCTTTGCAGAAAATTTTGCAGGAAACATGCAAGATTTCCTACACCAAACAGCCACTTGTCCAGTTTTAGTACTAGAATGTGAAACTGAGACTTGGGAGAACTGGGCTATTAGTTTAAAGCGAGTCAGTTCCACAGACTTTTCCTGACACTGTGTGACAGATACTGCCCTGGGACTGCAGATTGAACAACAAGTAAAACACTTCCACTGTATGTTCCTCAGCCTCCCCATCTGTAACATGACGACATCACAGATGGCAAGCAAGCTGCATTGAGTACAGGCCCTTCCGTCCCTTCCAGAACTCATGGCAGGCATCGATAATTGATCTCAGCACACTTTCCTGCTGAAACACATCTCAGCCTCAAATATATAACTCAGCAGCCATCAAGGACCAAGGATGGAGGTGCCAGGGATGATACAACAGTTTGCCCTCCCTGCACTAAGGTAGCTCAGGTTCTACCCAGCTCTGCCATTCAGCTTCCAATTCCCCCAGCACCCCCACCCTGTGGTTTCTCTACTCCTGGAAAGAATCCTTCCCCGTGACAGGTGAGACTGCTAGGTCAAGCCAGAGAGCCACAGGACAGAGCCTCTAAAGACCTGCTTCTCCAGACAGCACCTCCCAACAGGGATGCTCCCCAGCCCTCCCCAAGGAGGCTCGGCATTCCTCAATCACACATCAGCCACCTGTCCATCAAGACCACATTGGCTCAGGCAAAAGTTGGGAAAGAAGTATTACAAGTGTTGGGGTCAGCCAGGGAAGAATTCCACAGAATTGTATAGTTTTCCCATATCGTCTTGCCACATCCCTTCATGACTTTGCACATGCAGTTCCCTCTGCTATGACTGCCCTGCCCCCTGTCTGTCTGGTGAACTCCTTCCTATTCATTTCTTCAAATCCTGTCCCAAGCGTGTCCAACCAGCGGCCTGCAGGCTGCATGCCGCCCAGAACGGCTTTGAAAGAGGCCCAACACAATTTTTTTTAACTTTCTTAAAGCATTATGAGATGTTTTTGTGACTTTTCTTTTTTTTTTATTTTTAGCTCATCAGCTATTGTTAGTGTTAGTGTATTTTATGTGTGGCCCAAGGCAATTCTTCCAGTGTGGCCCAGGGAAGCCAAAAGGTTGGACACCCTGCCCTATTCAGATGTCATCTTCTTTGGGAAACTTTCTTTGCCCTCACTCTAGGCAGCCACCACTTCTTCTTGGGTACAATGTCTATGCTTTGTGCACACACTTATTTCCCATAACCACTATAGTAATTTGGATACTTGTCTCTCTCACTCTCTGGACTATAAAACTCTTAGAAGGCAGAACTATGTCTTATTCCATCAGGGCCTTAGGACAGAAAGGGAACTCATTAAATATCAGTTGACCCAACCCCAAACTTACCACCTGAAAAGTTTAAAACACCCCAGGCTTATGAGCCAGGTGCTAACGTCATTATCCCCAATTTGCAAGTGACTCAGCTCAGGCAAAGGGACATGCCAAAAAGTCACCTGCTCACGCCTCTAGCTAAGTCAACAAGGATCTGGGAGTCTGAGCTCCTCAGCATTCCAAGGAGGGGAACTGCATGTGAGTTGGCCACCCCTACATGTTCACTGGTATTTTTTTCACTGTTTATATTCCAAGGCTGGAGCAGTGAATACCAGTGGTTAGAGCTAGGTACTGACGCAACCAAAGTCAAAAGTTTGTAGCTTTTGTCTCAGCAAATATCTCTTAAGAAATCAAAAGACAAAGTGCTGATATTCTTCATAAACAAAGAGCTCTTACAAATAAATAAGAGTAATAACGAGATGCCAGGATAGCTCAGTGATTGAGCACTTGCTTCAAAGTCGTGAGGCCCAGGGTTCCATTCCTGGCCCCGGCCCGGGCAAACCCCATATGCTGATCTGTGGCACAACGGGTAACCGCCAGAATGGCGGTGAAGGTTCCCCGCTTCCCACGTGGGAGGCTCCCTGTTCGGTTCCTGCCCCACACAGCCCCACATCCATCTGTGCGGAATAAAACCGTATCACAACTAATGATGCACAACTGTGGAGACCGCTCTGGGCCCTCCCCTTTCTCTCTCTCTCTCTTCTTCTCTCAAACAATAAAATACATCTTTGAAAAAAAAAAAGAAGATAAAATGATCAATTCCATACTTTGTCCTAAGCTTTTTTAATGGACATAATTTCAGATTAACAAAAAAATTGTCCCTCCCCCAGCCCCTGGCAGCCACTATTCTAATTTGTCTCTATGAATCTCACTACTCTAGGTGCTTCATATAAGTGGAATTGTACACTATTTGTCCTTCTGTGTCTGGGTTATTTCACTTAGCTTAATGTCCTCAAGGTTCACCCATATTGTAGCATGTGACAGGAGTTTCAGCCTTTGTCAGGCTGAATAATAGTTCATTGAATGTATATGCTACCATTTGTTTATCCAGTCATCCGTTGATGGTCAAATGTTGTACTTTTAAGGTACAGTGGGATGTGTATTATTTTGTTAGGGAATTAGATTGGCTAAGCGTTGTCCTTATTATGCAACAACACTAGAGCTGCGCTAAAAGCATACAATATATGTCTTGGTCCACAGCAACTAAAATAGTTACTATTTGATTGTCTGTAGAAAGGTTGGTCAGCCTCCCTGATTTTGCTTAATCCTGGCTTCACAACAGCCGTGGGGCTGGACTAATTTCATTTCATGCTGATGTCGGCATGGTTTCCATGTCAAATACAAGCTCCAAAGCATAGCCTTTCATCTGCAACTTTGTGTGGGCTTCCCACAATGCTCTTGATTCTTTCCTCTTAACTGTGCCAACACAAGTCCTGCACCTGGCCCAGAGCCACCTCTGGCCCCCACCGCCACCCCCAAGCCAGCCCTGTCCTTTCTCGCCCAGCCAGTCATTCTGTATATATTTCCTGATTCCTCTTCTGTACCCAACCCTCCGGAAGTTGACATTGTGGGGGTTGGGGGAGTGATGCTTAAGTACCAGGCCTGTCCCTGCCTTCCTCACCCACATACTCAAGCATCTTTCCGAAATTAATCACAGAATCGCTAAATGACAGGGTCTGAGAAGCAAAGGCTCCTTAGCAGGTGTGAATTATTGCTTTTAAGCTCTTGGGTCAGTAGAAGCTTAGAATGGAAGAAATGCGGGACATTGGACCATTAAAATGTTAGAATTAGGAGACCTTTGGGTGCTGAACTGTTAAAAAAAAAAAAGCATTAAAACGTTAACATGGTAGACTTGTTTAACCTGGATGCATTAGAACCGCAGATTCTTAGGGCAAGGGGCTATCAGAATAGATGGCACATTCTAGGTGGTCAGGACTCCACTCCGTACCTGGAGCAGGAATCCCTTCCCAACCCCCAGCAGCCTCCCTCAGCCACACTGAGCTTCCACCATCAGCCCTGCTTTCCACCTGCCCTCCACGCGCCCCCTGAAGACACCCAGAGCTGTTCCTGTCTTCAAGCCTTGATCACATGGTCTCTGGCCGGCTGGTGCTTCGCCTCTCTCCTCTCCCTATTGACTAACAGCCTGTCAAGGGTCTCCCCAAACACCACCTCCACCAGGATGCGTCCCTTCATTCTGCTGTGCAGAAGTCACAGCCTCCCACTCTCCTGAGGTTAACCTCAGCCTATTAAGTCACTTGTATTCTCAGAGCCTCAGTCTCAACATCTGCAAAATGGGAAGAATGAAACTAACCCCCCTCTCAAAGGGTTGTTGTAGAAACGAATTTAGAGAACACAGAAAACACTTGCCTAGTCCCGGACACAGAACATTAGCTGAAGGTTCCAGTAGGACTCTGGCTGCAGAGCACTTGCTGGGTGCGCCAGGTACACAGCCTCCTTGGGCTAGTACACAACCACTTGAACGTGGCATTGAACTTGAGCCCAGAAAGATGGGGTGTGTGCACCTGGCTGGGAGGTGCCATCCAGGAAGACACTGACAAGATGGATTGCCTTCGCCAGGAACCATTTAGGTGGTGATGGAAAATGAGGTTTAAGTGTGGGGTGAGGCCAGCGCAGATTTCACCCCAGCATTGAATGAATGACAGCTTAGAGGGAGGGGCTGGCATAGAAATGGGGAATGTTTTGTGCTGGTCCAACTAGAAATGCCGGGGGGCACCCCTCTGCCCCCTGTGAGTTTATGGTGGACCTCTGCCCTGCCTAAATCAGTGATAACCGGACCAGCCCCTGTGGTTCTTAGTACAATTGCAAGAGACCCATCAGCAACGGCCATCAGGAACCTGAAAAGAAAAAAAGAAAAGTTAGAGGACGTGGAAATGAGATGGCACGCCTAGGGCCACACAGAGTGCACAGGCCTGGTGTTCTGCTCTCTCACTGGGGTCAAGGTCAAGGGTGGGGGCCCTGAGTTTTGCAGGCTCACTATTGGTGAATTTAAAACATCAGAGCTGGGATTTAAAGTGTGGGGAGAAAAAAAAACAAGTAGCCCAAATGGTCAATTGTCAAAACCAACCCAGATTTCTAAGACCAAGGAGCCTCAATGTAGAGAGGCAGCCTGGCTCTTTACTAGGTTGACTTTCTGTACCGTTTTGAACAGGACAGCACCATGTTTTTCATATTTATCTGACCATTCTGTCATTTTAATATAAATGCCAATTTTGTCCCATCCTTAATTAAAATTAAGAGTGTGACAAAAGAGGAAGTTTCATTTACTTTATCCAGTCAGGGCCAGGCTTCTTGAGCTAGTGACAATCAGACACCACCCCCTTGCTTGTCTGCAGTGTCAGGGAATTCAAGAGGTGTCCCTAAGCCCCCTTCCGCATGTGGGAGTCAGGAGGGTCTCAAAGCACACAAGCTACTGAACGGGCTCCCCTGGCTGTTTGCTTCCATCTGGTTAGGAGTGTGGAATGCAGTGACTGTGAGTCTCACTGTTATTTCTACCATCGTTCTGCCCATAGAGGTGCTTTCTGCCCTACATTCAGTTTGAGTCAGACTCTTCAAACTCATATTTCAGTTCAGCAGGCTGTTCGCTATTTTTTTATCTTACAGCAGAACTCTCTGGTGGAACATTAGCTTATACCGGCTTGTGATAGCAGTCGGGGTGTCCATTCCTTTTTTTTTTTTTTTTTTTTTCTCTTTGGTGTATTGAAAAAGGCTGAAATTTGCCGTGTAAGATTACTTCCTTGGAGAAACATTCATAGTCTGATCATGGTGAAATACAGTCCCCCTCTACATCTACCTAAATTTTTGTATAAGTTCTGTCACTGAAGAAAAATTGTTAGTGCAATATATTTCTGTAATAAAACCTTTGATATCCTCTCACTTTTTCATGAACACAGATGATTACATAACCACCCCCCTCCCATTTTTGTCATCCCAATATCCCGTTTTTGTCTCAAGGAACTGTGGTCAGCCTACCCTTTACCTAGTCTTGTGGCTGGCCACGTGTTTATTGGAGATCGCCGTCTTTGAAGTGGACAGCTCATCAGTCAGAGTTTCAGTCATGCGTTTTCATTATAAAAAAAGAAAACCCGGGGAAAGCCGGGACGGCTCAGCGGGTTGAGCGCTCGCTTTGAGGCCATGAGGACCGAGGATCGAATCCCGGCTCCGGCCCAGGCAGGACCCACGTGCTGAACTGGGGAGTTCCCACAGTTCGGTTCTCTAACTGTCTCTGTCTCTGTCTCTCTCTCTATCT
>PVKE010000724.1:51445-69048 GCA_004027555.1 Craseonycteris thonglongyai | reverse complement strand
TAAATAAATAAATAAAAAATAAAAAATAAAAAAAAAATATAAAAAAAAAAAAGAAAACCCGCTGTCAGGGCTGCACTAGAGGGGGTCAGTCATCTAGCTTGGTGAGAGGGGTTAAGACTTTAGCTCTGAAGGAAGTCGCTCTACAAGCAAGGAAAGGAACAGTGCATTTATTGAACATTCACTGTGTGCCTCAGGCTGTGTTCAGTTCTTGACGTGGGCTGGTTTGGTCCTCACCAAGGTTCAGATTGAAAATGTAACAGAAGAGTCAGGTGGATCTGTGTTCAAACCTAAGGTGACCAGATGTTAACATTGGTAAAGCGGGACACCATTGACCAGGGGGAGGGGGTTCTTGATGAAAAATTGGGTCTATCTCCCGCCGTTCCCTAGCTTGTCGTGCCTTCTTTCCAAAAATCAGGACTTTTTTAAAACGCCGCGGGACACGGGACAAATTGTTAAAAATCGGGACTGTCCCGCCCAAAGCGGGACGTCTGGTCACCTTATCCAAACCCAGCTCTCCTACTCATGGCTTGTGTGACCTTGGGCAGATCACATCCCCTCTCTGAGCCTCAGTTTCCTCATCTGTAACACAGGGATAATAACATTAGGCTAAGCCAACTAGACTATTTTTTGGCCCATCAAAACCGCAATTTCACACGGTTCCTCCGAAAGTCCACCCTGACAGGTTACTGGGAGGATTAAATGCATTCATCCATCTAATTTCCTTAACCCAGTGTCTGGTACATAGTACGTGCTCGATAAACAGCAGTTCGTCTTATTTAATTGTCCTCCTTGTCCTCATGTAAAACACTGAGGCTCACAGAAACTCATAACACTTCTCTACAGGTTTGGATGTTTCTTTCATCGACACACACATCGCATCTGTCAATGTTATGAGTCAAGGTCCTTCTGAGGCTTTCCTGTGACCCTAAGATAAAGCCCAAAGTCCTTCACAAGACAGGCTAAGCACTATGTGACCCACCCCCTGCCACAAGGCTCTCCATTCTGCTCCCCTACACCACCACCACCCACCAACCCCCACCCGCCCTGCCAGAAGGGACGCCCCAGGCCCTTGAACATGCACTCACCTCTGAGTGGAATACTCTTCAGCCCTCCCTGCACCCAGCCCACCCTCCAGGTCTCACCTTGGACACCCAGCTCCCTCCCCTCATTCTATTATACAAGGCAGCCCTGCTCCCCTCCCCTGGGCCCCCAAGGCCCTGGCTTAGAAGCCCCTTCAAATTCCTCCATAGGAGAGAGAGCCTTAGACACGATCATCTGCTTGGGTAGCTTTGGGGGGACTTGATGGTGCTCACAGACACTCCTCTGTGCCTGCCCCTCCTGTCCCCAAAATGGCCACAGCTTTCCTGGGGCTGCCTATTTTCACATCTCAGACCACCTGGGCCTGACCCAGCTTGGCACACAGGCGCTCACTAAGTATCATCCGCTCCTGCCTGGGTTCCTCCATTTGCTGACCTTGGATCATCCTTTTCTGTCTGAGCCTCCTTGGATAATGAGAACCTTGCTTTGATTTGCAAACTCTGAAGTTCTGGCCAATCTGAAGGGGGTTGACGATGGCCCCCTGGGACACGTTGCAGAGGGTTTTGGGCTATGTTATAAAATGGCATGCACCATCAAAAGCCTAGTTTTATAAAAATTTAAAATAATTGTGTATGTATAGAGAATAGCTACATCTCCTGGGACTTGAGTCTGCACCAGGTCCTAATACTCTAAGCATGTACTGTCTCATTATTCCTTACACCCTGTGGGCTGATACTGCTCATACAGTAGTCCCCCCTGATCCATGGTTTCACTTTCCACAGTTTCGGTTACCCGCAGTCAACCATGGTCCAAAAATATTAAATAAAAAAACTCCAGAAATAAACAATTCACAAGTTTGTTTGTTTTTGAAGATTTATTTTATTGTTTGACAGAGATAAACAGCGAGACAGTGGGAGGTGGGGGTGCCCAGAGCAGTCTCCACAGTTCTATATGAGTTTCCAACATAGTTCCATTCCACACAGGTGGGTGTGGGGCGACACAGGGCGGGAACTGGGCTCGGGGCCTCCTGCATGGAAAGCTCACCCCTGCAAGCCATGGGCCTCCCACATGGGAAGCACACCCCCAGTTCAGCATGTGGGTCCGCATGGGCCAGGGCCAGGCCTCGATCCTCGGACCCTGGGGCTGCAAGGCGAGTGCTCAACCCCCTGAGCCATCCCGGCTCCCACAATTCATAAGTTTTAAATTTCACACAGTTCTAAGTAGGGAGGGGGAGCAGAGTTTGTCACCCGCAATTATGCCTTTTGGGGGATAATGATTATTTTAGCTGGTTATTTTTAAGAAATGAAAGACTCAGGAAAAAATCGTTGACCTGCCTTTACCTGCCTAAAAGAGTGGACTTCCAGAAGACCTGCTCCAGGAAGGGAGCTATCATCATAGAGAACTATAAGTTAACTTGAACTAGTAAGTGATCGACCAGGAGCAACTTAGCAAGGCCACCTCTCTGTGCCCCAGTGTTTCAGGAAGTTCCAGCAAACATTTTATACCAAACATTTGCTTCTCAGTCTCTCTGTGAGCTTCCTGCCTACCCTCTGAAGTCCCGAAGCCCTCCCCTCCCCTTTATCCTCAGCTCAAGATGGCACATAAGCCTCACCTGCCCAGTTTGTCCTGAGGCCCCATATTTCTATGGAACCCCCAAGTGTACATATACAGTTACATTTGGTTATTTTCTCCTGTGACTGTGTCTCATGTCAATTTGATTATTAGACCAGCCAGAAGAACTAAAAGGGAAAATGTTCCCATGTCCCACCGTAGCATGATGAAATCTCACTCCATTCTGTCCTGTCCAGGTCGTGAATCTTCCCTCTGTCCAGCGTATCAATGCTGTATAGGCTACCTGCCCATTAGTCACTTAGTCGCCATCCTGGTTATCAGATCGACTGCTACAGTATCGCAGTGCTTTGTGTTCAAGTCGCCCTTAGTTTACTTACTGCTGCCATATTCACATAACTTTTATTACAGTGTATTGTTATAATTGTTTTATTTTGTTATTAGTTGTTATTGTTAATCTCTTACTGTGTAAACTATAAGTTAAACTTTATCACATATCACATTGTATGTATGTATCACATAATAAGTATGTATGTATAGGAAAAATCATAGCATATGTAGGGTTCGGTATTATCCCCATTTTCAGGTATCTACTGGGGGTCTTGGAACTGGGGTGAAGGGGTACTGCTGTATCTCCTGTATGGGGGAAGAAGCCGAGGCCCAGAGAGGCTCCCCAGCCAATGAGGGGCAGAGTTGGACTTGACCCCAGGTTTGCCAAGTTCAGAGACCATGTAAGCTCTCCACCACAAGGCTGGTCAGGTGCCTCTGTGCAAATTGGGGATAATAATAGCTCCCACCTCATAGGGCTGTTGGGAGGATTAAATGAGCTTAGAGGTGTGAAGTCTTTAGAGCAGCTCCTGGCACAGGCTAAGGGCTCATCAACAGCGGCATCAGACTGCCTCCGGGCAGCCCCTGTGAGGTCACACTCAGAAATGTTCATAGTGATCGGCTCTGGTCCTGCCATCCTGAGCGATGAGATTTTTTGTTTTTTAATTTCCCACCATGGTCAGGTGTTACTTGTGTATTTCTTTCTTTTTAAATTCTTGCACATAGGATGCCCTCTGTGAGCTGTCTTTCTCCTCAAAGCAGGCCCGTGAGATGTCTGTGTCACCTCCCAGGTTCCCCCAAGGCCTAGCACAGTAAAGGATCTTAGCAGGGATGAGCTCCTCCCAGTCCAGGTTCTCTGCCCACATGCTTGGCAGGAGCCAGAATCGGGGGTTTGGGTGGGGTGCTGGTCAGTGCCAGGAACCAGCCAGAGCTAAGCTTCCCCTTTGCTGGCCTTCTCCAAAAGGCACAGTGAGATGCCTCACGGCTCTTCCGGGTCCCAGGGGAGCAGTGGGAGCAGCCTGAGACCTCCGGCCCTGAATCCACCAACAGCTGTGACCACTTCAGCTATTTTAAATCCTCAGGCACCCAGAGGCTCCTGTCAGCCCCACCAGGCCCTGCGGCCCAACCTCCCGGGCCCTGAGCCAGGGGCAGGAGCCCTGAGCGTGGGTCACCATGATGGATTGTGAAAGAGAAGGAATTCCATTTGTTGAGCACTCACGTTGTGCCCGACACTGTGCTAGTGTTTTTCAGGTGTTATCTCATGTAATGTCATCTTTATATTTTTGCTGAGGGATCGGTTGTTCACAGATAAGGAAAACGAGGCTCCGAATGGCAGGGTGAATTGTCCGAGGTTCCCCAAAGACAGGGCTGGGACTAGAACTTGAGTTTCCTCATCTACTCATCAAGAGACAACATTCTTCCTCTGATCTTACCGGCTTTGTCCCCCTGCCACTCCCTCCCATGGCTATGCAATTGCCTATCTTGGGCTCTGCTGCTCTTAGGAGCAATGGGACTGAGGGCAAATTCTTTAACCTTTTTGCGGCTCACTTTCTTCATCTGTAAAGTGGCGGGGCTATTGGGAGGGTATAATGATCTCATTCTAATACATGAAAAGTGCGACCAGAACAGTGCCTGGCATGCAGAAAGAATGCCGCGAAGGGCTTGCTCTTATTCCTGCCCTCCTGGCGACCCCGCCTTGTCCCTGACACTATCTCTACCCTGTTCCTGTTGGGACCTGTCCGGGATTCAGTGAGGGTACAATGTTGCTCTCCCCACTCTAAGCCCCAGTTTCCCAGTGGATGAAATGAGGGTGTCACGCTCTATGATCCCTAAGAAGGTGGGAACCCTGGTATATACCCAGTCTCTGCCACATAGTCTAGTAGGGACTGAAAAGTAATTCCTGGCAGAGGGGTGCCCAGACAGGAGCACACCTCAGGGGCCTCCAAGTCAGCTCCGAGCTGCAGGAATCTTTGTCCTCTTTGGCGGGTAGCCACCAGCGAGCTGTCTCCTGATTGGTGATGCACTCCACGGCAGCCTGGAGACAATCAGAAGTTACCAGCATCTCCCTGGGCCTGTGTGCTGTTTGGGACAGATGCCCCCTTAGCCTGACTCGGGCTCTCCCCCTTCCCCATCCACATTCCTCCCAGATCCCAGCTACCGAGCTGGACTCACCATCTCCTAACCGGGGTGTGTCTCAGCTCTGGGCACGTCTGAGCCTCTATCCTCTTGTTCAGGATCAACCCTCCCAAGGCTCCCATCCCCCCAGCAGCCCGGTCCCCTTCTCAAACATGCATCCCTCTCCAGCCTGCCCTTTCCCCCCTATAGCCTCTGCCAACTCACCCCCCAGTTCCTGTCTTCAGCAAGGACCACTTACTCCCACATGGCTGGATTATCTGAATGAGCCCTGCCTTGGCTTCAGAGCTGCAAGGGTCTGGGATAAGGACGGGGGCTGGTTCAGACCCCCACTGCACGCTGTTCTGAACACAGCCACCACAAGACACAAACTGCTGTCTGCCATGCCACACGGTGGCACCCTCCTTCCCCCAGTGGGGGCCCAGGCCAGAACGGTACCCCCTTACAATCCCTGTACTGGAACCTCAATATTTCAGTCCACAAATCCTGGTCAGATCAATCCCCTTCTCTCCAGCCCTCTCACGCAGCCCCAGACGGGTCTCACTGACCCTCACCAGGGGCACCTCCCTCCCCAGCAGCCAGGTGGCCCACTCCGGAGGAAGACATGCCAGGGCTCCCATCGTCCACCCTCCAATGCCCGGGCTGGGCATTCTGGCCACGTAGGCTGCTGGGTTCCCACTCCCACGCCCTCCCCATTTCCTTCTGGTAATACCCATCTGAGGGTTGGGGGGTGAGCGGGTGTCAGGCTGTCTCTGGCTTCCTGGCTTTGCTCAGGCAGCTCCCTCTCCTCCGTTCCCCTTAGTTTGCAAACAAGAAGGCTCAGGCCCCGGACCCCAGGTGCGTTCTAGCACCCGCTCCCCGGGCTCCCCTGTCCTCCACGTTTGCATTGTCGCCCGGGCAAGGCAGGGGGCGCCCGGAGGAGGCACTGGCCCTGCGTCCTGGCGCCCGGCAGCGGCGAGCCCGCTGCAAGTATGCTGAATGAATGAGTGAGTAAGACCAAGCCTGCAAAGGGGAACACCGGCCGCTGCTGCCCCGACCGCGACCGCAGCCCCCCGCCCCGCCGGAAGCGTGGAGGGCGTGCTTATACTTGACGGACAGGCCCCCGGGCCGCCCCGCCCACGCCCCGCCCGCCGGGGCCCGAATAAGGGCGCGCGGGGCTGCCGCGGGCAACAGCGCCGGAGCGGGCCCACCTGCGGCAGGTGCTCCCGGTGGCGCCCGGCGATCGAGGACCGGCACGGGCCCGGGCCCTGCGGGGACGATGCTGCGCGAACGCACCGTGCGGCTGCAGTACGGCAGCCGCGTGGAGGCGGTGTACGTGCTGGGCACGCACCTCTGGACCGACGTCTACAGGTGAGCGGGGGGCCCCGCGTCGGCCCGACACCCCCCTCCCGGCCCCAGAAACCCCGAGATCCTCCCGGGACAGCCTGCCTCATCCCGTGGCCTCCCCAGCCAGAAACCCTGAGAACTTCACCCAGAAACCTTACAGCGCCCAACCTTGTGTCCCCCAAATCCTGAGACCCTCCCAGACGCTCTGACCGGCCCCAGCTCCCCCCGGCCCTGCACCCCAGCCCTCCCACCACCGCCTGGCCCTCGCCAGCGCCCACGGTGACCTCAGCACCCACTCAGCGTCCCCGCCAGCCTCTCCCCTTTCACTTCCCCTCAAAACCGCCCTGCTCCCTCATGCCCTCTTTCCCCCCAAGACCCTGCTGGCTCACCCCCCACCTCAGCCCAACCCCCCACCCCACTCCCAGATCAGCTGAGCTTCCTCCGGGATTTGCTGGGGAGCTGCCGCGAGTGGAATCTGGCCCGAGGGGTTGCTCAGGCTCCAATTTCGCCCCGTGGGGGCTGCTGGTGGTTGCCTGTCCGCAGACACTGGCTGTGAGCTCCTTGTCCCCACATGCCTTCCCTTGACTTCACCCTGGGGTCAGGGAAGCACCAGCTGAGGGTGTGGAGGTGCCAGGTCTTTATCAGAAGGGCACCCCTGATTCAGGACCCCGTCTCCCGTCCACGAACTTGGTGGGGTGCACGATTTCTGAGGTCAGGGCCCCACCCCTACCGGGAGCCCCCAGGAAGCAGCCAAGTCCAGTGACCACCTCTCTATGGCATGTGGGGTGGGCCTTGCAAAGGTGTGACTGGTGTGGACGAAGTGGTGGAGAGAATACAGGGTAGTATCACTCAGCCTCTATTCCAGACACTTGACATGTTCCCCATTGCCAGGTGGGAGCGGTCTGTCCTGAGAGGAGGGAGCACTTAGGGCTGAGGTAGGACCCGGTGCTGATAACCTTGGGTGGGTTCCCTAACTTCTCTGTGCCTTGAGCGGAGCTGGAGGTGCCAGTGTGACTTATGGCTCCCAAATCGTCATCATCTGCAGTGTCCTGCCTCTCCCAGGCCCCCATCCAACCCCATCCCTGTGTCTCCCAGCCATTCTTTTGTGTCCCCTTCAGTGACCAGGCCACCCTGGCCAACCAGGCTCCTGCTACCTCTCAGCAGGCACTGGCCAGGGGGACATCATCAAGCCCCAACCTTCTTCCCTGAAGGCAAAGGGTCACCTGCAGGCCAGGCACCCTCTTCGCTCATCTGTCCCTGGCCTCAGTTGTCCCACATGTACTCTCAGGGGGGGTTTCCGAGGGTCCTAACACAGCAGTGGAGCGTGGTCCAGTCCTCAGTGGCCTGGGAGAGCTCCCCACCTCTCCCCACCCCCAATCCTAAGCTGGGCACTGCCAGGGAACAGGCCAGGAGCCAGGAGGCTCAGGTCTCTAAGCCTCAGCTGTCACCATACCCTCCTGTTTATTCACTGAGGCACTTTGGGGCAGCCTGGGAGGCTGGCATGGTACTTCTAGTGAAGGATCGACAGGAAAGAAGGGGACCATGCTCAGGCCCCCTGCCCTCCCGCTGTCCTGGCCCAGACCCAGCCCAAGGGGGGGCAGGGAGCGTGGGAGCTGTGGACTCATCCTCCCTCTGGCAGGGGGCAGAGGTGCGAGGCTCCCCTTTGTCCCTTCCCTCACAGACACAATGTCCCACACCTCCCACCTGCATGTCACTTAAGACTCTCCAGCACCCCCAAAAGAAGGGCAGTCTAGACCAGCGCCGTCCAATAGAAATAGAGCCACGCATGTGAGTCTACATTTTCTAATAGCCACATTGTTAAGGTTAACAAAAACAGGTGCATTAATTTTAATACTGTATTCTATTTAACCTACTAGGTCCAAAAGATTAGCATTTGAGCTTCTAATCAATAGAACATTATTTATAAGATCGTTTACACATTCAGTCTTTTTTCATATGAAGTCTTTGAAATTCAGCGTGGGTTTTATACGGACATCACAGCACAGTGCAGGCAAACGGCATTTCAGGTGCTCAACAGTCACCTGTAGCTGGCGGCCACTGTGCTGACCAGCGTGGGTCTGGAGCACGGCTTCTCATTCAGGTGCTGTCACGTTGTGGGCCACATAATTCTTTGTTGTGGGGCTGTCTTGTGCATTGTAGGATGCCTGGCCTCTAACCCTGAGAGGCCAACAGCAGCTTCTAATTGTAACAGCCTGAAACGTCTCCAGATAATGCCACCAATCCCCTGGCAGGAGGAAAGAAATCACCTCCAGTTGAGAATCGCTGGTCTAGTCAAAGAAGCCCCCTTTGAAGTGAAGAAGACGGGCGCTTAGTGCTGTTGTTACTCCTAATATCTGTAGTGGTGAGAGTTCTTGTCAGTATTCATAATCACAGGCGACATTCCGAGCCAAATGCATTGTCTCCTATCTTCCTGACCACAGACCTTGTAGGACCTGCTGGGATCCACCCATTTTGCAGATGAGGAAAGTGAGGTTCAGAGAGGTGAAGCCATTGGCCCAGTGTCGCACAGGACTCTCAGTCCAGTTCTAACTCAGAACTCATACTCTTAACCTCCACTCTGTCCTGTGTCTCTGAAACTAGCAGGTTGAACAGGATGACCCTCTCCACCTGTGTCCCTTCCATCCTCTACTTGGGCCACAAGCCCCCTGTCCCCAGAGACTTCACCCCCAAAGACCCCCCACTGCCCAGTAAGTCCTTCATGACCCAGACACAAGTCCTGACTTAAGACCCCACACAACACCCCCCAGGTTCTCCAAAGAGTCACCAAGGGACCAGGCCTTGTGGACCCTGGGCCCACAGTGAGCTACTGACCCCTTGCTCCTTCTGAATCACAGAGGTGGGTGAACAGGCCTCACCGCCCACCCCCTTTCCAAAAGGCCCTGGGCCCCCTCTCCTGAGATGCTCACACAGCTTCCCTCCCCTTCAGACGCCGCAGGGGCCTCGCCTGCCCCACCCCCAGCAGACCCCATGGTTCACCCGCCCTCGCCCAGCGAAGCTGGCCCTTTGAGGATGGGGACCCCAGCCCAGCCACATGCTGGGGACTAGTCTTGAGCAAGCTGTGAGCAGATGCACAGAGAGAGGGCAGTGGGGGTTTTGTGTGGAGATTCACACTGAGTTACTCGTAGTTGGTAAAGATACGTCCTTCTAGTCCCGCGTGTGCTTATCCTCAGTCTGGGACATGTACGCCTTATCCCCACCATCGCCCCGTGCTCTCTTTACTTGGCCTGTGCTTCCTCACTGGGGCTGGCCTGGGTCCCCACGGATTCTGGCTTGAAGTTGGAGAGGGGACACGGCGTGAGTGGTGTCCCAGGTTGGGTCACCCTCACCTTGGTGAGTGATGATTTCCTTGCACTGGAGCCAGGGACACCCACAGTGTCTGGAGGGATCGGAAAGAGGGCAGCCTGGGAGTAAAGTAACGGCATGATCGCACTGCCGACTCTGCAGCTGACCCACAAGCCCGCGTGGTGACAGCTTCTCCTATCCCGCCTTCTGCTTATGCATCTGGCCAGGAGGGTGACAGTTCCGATTGGGCAGGCGTCCCCTTGTCCCCGGTGGAGAGAGGTCAGGGTTCGTATTCTGAGGTCTGCAGGGGCCCATGCAGAGCAGTCTCCTGGTTCCATCTGACCTCACCAGGAGCCCATGAGGTGGGAGGGGGGAGCCTCAACCCCTTTTCTGAGAACCCCAAGACCGAGACTGGCCCATCACGCTCTGGCAGAAGACAGGAAGGGGGCTATACCAGGGCAGGAGTTCCTAGACGTCACTCAGGAAAATGCTGGGAAAGCCAGAAACAGAGCAGGTATGGCACCTCAGGGAAAAGCCTGGAGAAGCCTCACTCCCTCAATTCACTCCCAGCCTTCCTTCTCTGTCTCTGGGTTGGTGTGTGTTTCAGAAAGGATCCTTAGGAAAAAGGCCAGGGAGGATCTGTGATCCAATCTGAGGTGATGGGCACTTGGGGTGCATTGGTCTCCCCTTCCTGCCGACAGCTCTGCACACGCTCCACTCTGGCCATGTTGGCGTTCAGATGCTGTTGTCTCGTGAACGCACCAAGCTCACTCCCACCTCAGGGCCTTTGCAGGTGCCCTTTCCCCTGGAGCAATGTCCCCCAGAACTCTGCAAACCTGTCATTCATCCCCCAAGTCTCAGCTCCCATGTCGCGTCCTCCAAGCAGGCTTCTTATCTACCCCGATTTCGTAGTGCCCCACCCCGAGCCCCAGGAGCTCTCTCCCTCATCCCAGCATTTTTGTCTTTGCGGATATTATTATTTACTTAATACTCCTAGCCAACATTTACTGAACACTTATTTTATACCAGGCAGCCTTCTCAGCACCTTGCATGTTCATCTCATGTGTCTTCAATAATTTACATGTGTTGAAACCTCACAACAACTTTATGACTTGGGTACCATTATCAGCCCCCTTTTATAGTTGGGGAAACTGAGATAAGGAATGCCTGTCCAAGATGACACCTCTGACTAATGGTGGTGGTGCAGAGGCCAGGCTCCTGACCACGCTGCCGCTGGGCTGCCTTCAGGGACTGTGTTTGAGGCGCGACTTCCTTATTCCCAGACTCCTCCGGCCCTCGAGTCAATGAGGGGCTGCTTGGTTGAGTGAATGAATGAACGATGTGGCCTGTGATGTGTGTGGACTGGCCTGTCATTGGGCTGAGCTCTCCACCCCCAGCCTCAAGGGACAGGCTCTGTTGGATGGGCCAGTGGAAGGTCAAGGGCATGCGGCCGAGCTTGGCCAGAGCAGCACTTGCTCCTGAGAGAATGATGGTAGGAGGCATCAGGCCAGGTCAGGTGGCCCCATAAATTAGAGCGGCACCCACAGCCCTCAATCCTAAAAAAGGAGGCCCTGCCAGGAGCTGCTCCAGGGCTCAGGTTTCAAGCTTGTTCTCACCGAGTGGCAAGGTTCTGAGGAGGGCCTGGCACCTTGTGGTTCAAGCCCACAGCCTCCTGCATGGCCGGGGTCCCCAAGAGCCTTCCCTTTCTGCCCTCAGGACCCTGAGTCAGGATGGGTGCGTGGTGACAGGGCTCACCCTAGTGCCCACCCCCAGCAAGACAGGCACACCTGTTAAACTTCGGAGGAAGCCAGTTTTCAGAGGCCACTCTCTCCTGCCCAGCCGTGCCAGACCCTGTGCCCAGGGGCTTTGACTGGCCCAAGCCTGCTTATCTCAGTCATTCATCCAAGAGCCCAGAGCAGGAAGCCAGCCTTTGCTCTCCCCTTTCTGGGCCTTTGACCCCCACCTGAGAATAGCAGGGGCTCTAGAAGTTCCTAAGAACGTCTCCTGAGCCAGGCTTGGTACTCACACCCCAGGGCTTACAATGCCAGGCTGCTTTCCGGTCTCGCTCAAAGGTCCTGTGCTTGACACTAACCCTCGGGGCCATTTCTCTCCATTCCCACAGCCACCACCTAGTCCCACCATCACTCCCCTAGACAGCTGCAGTCACCTTCTTGCTGGTTCCCCCACTCCCAGTATTGCTCGCCTGAAATCCCTTCCCCACCCTGCAGCCTGGGTCATCTGTCTGCCGTGCAGAAATGACCACGCCACCTCCTGCTTACAAGCCTTCAATGCTCTCAGGAGAACAGGAGAAAGGCCAGCCCCTCGCCATGATCCAGGTCCTCTGCTCCTCCTGCCGCTCCTCCCGCCACTCCTCCCCCCTTTGCTCGCACAGTCCAGCCACAAAGACCTGGGCAAACATCCGCCTCAGGCCTTCACCCACTGTCCTCCGCTTCCTCTCCTCGCTTTGTCCAATTCACTGGTTCTCAAACTGTGGTCCCCAGACCAGCAGCATCAGCATCTCGTGGGAGCTTGTTATCCTAGAAATGCATCTTCTCATTCATAGTGTGTATGTAGCAACTCATCGCATCATACACTTCAAATATATACAATTATATGTGTCATTTGTTCCTCCATAAAGTTGGAGGAAAGAAGAAATACAGTTTCACAGGCCCCGGCCCAGCCTGGCTGAATCAAAAACTCTGGGGGTGGTCACCAACCTGTCTTAAAAAGTCCTCCAGGCGATGCCAATATACGAGTATGCTCAAATTTAAGAACCACTGGTCTAATTAATTTAAGAACCTTCAGAGTGGAAAGTTTACACCTTACCTCAAATGCTACTTAGCTCCTCCAAGAATCCTTCCCTGACTCTCACAGCAGTTACCACAGCTGTAATCACACAGTTAACTGTGTAATTCATTGAAAGGCTTTCTCTTTCGCTAGAACATATGCTCCGCGAGCCCAGGAAATGTGTTTTTCGCCAGTCTGCCCCAGGACCTAGAACTATGTTTGGCATATAGTAAGTGCTCAATAAACACATGTGGCATGAATGCCTGATGGCATAAGCAAGCCCTCTTCAGCCAGCCCTTCTTGCAGCAAACATTTATATTTACTATGTGCCTGTAGGAGGCCAGGCACTGAAACCAAAAGAAAAGTCAGCCCTTCCCTCCAAGGAGCTGACTGCTACACAGGAGAATAAACATGGGGACAAGTCAGCTGAGTTGGGTCTTCAAATAGCGATAGACAGTTGCCAGGCCGAGAAGTCGGGGAAAAGTATTTTATTACCGGTAAGAGGAACAGCATGTGCACAATGTGTGGGGAGATGGAACAGTGCGGGGAGGTGAGAAGATGGAAGGAGTCGCAGACAATGAGGCTGGAGAGTCGAGTTGAGATGTCACTGGGTGAAGACCAGGCTAACGAGCTTGCGTTTTATTGTATGGGTAGACACTGAGGCACCACTGAATAATTTCAACCAGGCAAGTGACCTGCTCTCATTTCTTTAAATCATTCCAGTAATAGAGTTTTAGAAACCAAGAAGGGTAGGTTCATATGTTCATTTACTCCCAACTTACATATTGAGCATGTGCTGAGTGCTGGGGTCCCATGGTGGGCAAGGCAGGTGTGGGCCCAAGAACTGGCAGCTTGTCCTTCTGTCCATCCTATCTGCCTCTTCCCCATAAGCAGGAGATCATTGCCACCACCAACATCCCCACTTTCTCACCCTCGGTACTATCCTGAGCCGCTCTCTGCAGCCTCCAGGGACAGCAGAGGTGCCCACAGCCCCTGGCTCTCAGGTTTCTGTGGGGGATTCTGGGATGTTCTTCCTGGGGAGGGAGGCAGCCAACAGGATCTGCAAGGCACAATGGCGCCTTTGTTGCTTCTGCCAGGGCTGCTCCAAGAATAGCTGTTTGCTCAGCTCCAAGCAGGGCTGGTGCAGGGGTACTGGGAGGGGGTGGGTGCCCGGAGGCTGGCGTTAGTTAACCTCCTAAGCCCCTGGGGCCTCCTCCAGTTTCTCCCTGGCCCAGAGGAAGGAAAGTGGCAGCAAGCATTGCCATTGTCAGCGTCTGGGTCCTGAATGACCATCCGGCCCTGTGAGTTTCGTAAAGCACTTTTTTCTAAATAGAATTGTATGCAGAAACCCACTATATAGAGCCAGGTGAACTGGCAGTTTTAAGGCAGCTCCTCCCCCACCCCTTTGCCCGGGACCTGCCTGCTGTGCACTCTCCAGACTCCAGCCACCTCGGACCTGGTCCCTGATGAACCAGAGGCAGGAGGAGCCCCTTGCTCAAGGCCACCCAGCAGGTTGACCGTCAAAACCAGGACTTGCACTGGAGGCATGTTTCCTAGCCCGGAGCCCACAACCACCTAGGTTCTCATGATTTTTACCAAAGCTACTTTGCACCTGTAGTACTAGTAACTTTTCCTTACAGCTCCTTGCCTTTTTCTTCTCACTTTGTTTTAAATGAAGATCTTGTCTCATTACCGTAAATAGCAAGTCTTTATCAATTGCTATAAAAAGATAACACGTTTAATCAATGCACACATCTTCTTTTAAACTGTTCATCCGTGTACCACCTAAAAACATCTTACTCGTGTGCCCACACCTCTCTTTGGGAAATGCTGCCTGGGGCTTCTAGAAGGCTCTTCTCTGCCCTGCTCAGCTCCATACTCAAAGCCCCTCAGCACGTCAGTGGCTAATTGGGCTGGAACCCAGATCTTCTGTACATGTACCCCCCACCCAGGGTTTTTGCTTAGACCCTGTGCTTCTCCTATTCATGGGTGTGGACAGAGGGCAGTAGGCCACAGCCAACAAGCGTCCAGCCTTGGATCAGCCCAGTGTTCCCATGATAAGCTGAGGAGTTTAGAGGGGGCAGATGGGCAATAATTCGAGTGACCCTGGAGCCCCTTTATTGAGCTCCTTTGCCAGCACTGTGCATAAGCTGCCAGACACTTGCCTACTGTCTCCTGCCAGTACCGGCCACCGGTGGCCTTGGCCAGCAGCCCCTGCCATCTATGGCCTGGCACAGTGAGTCCCTGTCTGATGGCCTCAACGGACTCACACTCATGGCCTTGGCCACCCCAGGGCTCTAACCACCAGACTGTACTGTTGGGCATCTAAGCCAGGGGTTCTTTAGGCCTCTGGACCAGTAGCACCAACACTTCCTGGAAACGTGGCACAAATGCAAATTCCTAGGCCGTACCCCAGACGCACTGAGTCTGACGCTCGGAGGCGGGGCCCAGGCATCGGTGCCTGGACGCGCCCTCCAGCTGCTGCTCCGGCGGCTGCTGACCTCTGAGAAGCACTAGTCTAAACCCCTCGTTCGACCCTGGCCACGGTTCACCGCTTCAGCTGCCCCGGCCTCGCCTCAGCGCGCCAGCCCGGCTCTCCGGGCATGGGATCCACAAAGCTGTAGCCTTCAAATAAACCCTGAAGGTGTAAACAGCACCCCCTGATGATTCTGATGCCCAAACACAGCGGAGAACTATTCTGGAACTCAGGAGATGAAGTCTTCAAATAGCAGCTGTGCCTTTGAGGCAGACACTTGTACCGATGGCTTAGTCCCAAATCCCCTGAGAATCCCACCGAAAGCCCTCTGAGCTCACGTTGGCCTTTGGGCACCTTCAGACCACGGGCTGGATTTAGCAAAACCATCAGCCTTGGGTGCCTTCCTCCCCGAGTCTCCCTGTGCTTCCTGTTACACCCCCCCTTCCATCAGTGTCCTAGGCAGCTCGCGCTGATGTAACAAAATGCCATAGGCTGGGTGGTTTGCAGCAGAAATGAACTCCTCACGGTCCTGGAGGCTGGAAGTCTGAGACCAGGGTGCCTACTCGGTGGGGCTCTGGTGAGGGCTGTCCTGGCTGTGCCCTCACATGGCCGTCCTCAGTGTGTGCACGTGGAGAGAGATCTCCCTTCCTTGTCTTGGAAGGCAGCCAATCCTATCAGATTAGGACTTCACTCTCGTGACTTCACTTAACCTTAATTATCTTCTATAAAAGCCCTGTCTTCAGATATATAATCACATTGGAGGTTAGGGCTTCCACATGGGAATTTGGAGGGAGACCAACATTCAGTTCTTTGCAACCAGATCAAACCAGGTAGTCTCCTGCCCTGAAATCTTGGTGGCTTTATGAGAATTCCAAAAGTATTTCCCTTTCAATGGAAAGCCACTCTGGACACTGAAGGCATGCCTGGGGGAGTGGGGGGCTTCCAAGCCATGAATGCTGCGGCAGGAAGGAGGTTATCTCTGCCCCTTTAGGACCCAAGTTCCAGGTTCCATCCCTGTGCCAACCGCACACTTTCACCACTGCGTCCAGGCCTCCAGCTCAGACACTGGACAGGGTGGGGAGACAGAGTTCTAGCCCTAGTGCTGCCTTTGAGCAAATTCATTCTCCTGTCTGGACCTCAGTCAGCCACCCTTACAGCAGCACCATGTGGCTCCCGAAGCTGGCTGTCCATCAGACGCACAAGCAATCTCGTTAAGAATTCAGATCTCTGTTTCCACCCTCAAACATCCTGACTCAGTAGATACAAGACTGGCCCAGGGATCCGTATTTTTAACAATTGCTGTCTTCACTACCCGATGGTTGCAGTACAGCTGGGTCCTTTGGGGTTCCCCAGACCAGATGACCCAGGAGGCTCCTTGCAGCCTTGCACCTCCAGAAGTCTCCTCCTGAAGCCCCCAGTCCCACCTGTCCCAGGGATCCCCACAACCCGCTTTCCTCTCTCCATACAGCGCGGCCCCAGCCGGGGCCCAGACCTTCAGCCTGAAGCACTCGGAGCACGTGAGAGTGGAGGTGGTGTGTGATGGGGAGGCCGAGGAGGTAGCCACCAACGGGAAGCAGCGCTGGCCTCTCTCTCCCAGCACCACGCTGCGGCTCACCATGAACCAGGCCAGCACCGAGGCCAGCAGTGAAAAGGTACCATGGCTGGGGACGGCCGCCCGAATGGGCGCCAGAGCCAGGGGTCCGGCTGCAGTCCATGTGGGCTGGACCAGCGCTGTCCGGTAGAAACAGAGTGTGAGCCACGTATCATATTCAATTTTCTAGCAACCCTGTTCAAAGAGAAAAAAGAAACGGGGGGACTTCATTTTAATCATATGTTTTACTTAACTCCATATATCAAAACATTATCATCTCGACATGATATCAGTACCAAGAAATAGTAACACGATAGCTTGCACACCTTTTTCATACCAAATCCAGACCTGGCGTGCGTGTCATGCTGATGCCACCTCCAGAATCGGACTCGCCACATTTCCAGTGCTCGAGAACCACCTCCGTCTAGGAGCTATTGTCACAGACAGCTCAGGGTCAGACCGTGGAACGATGGCTCCGTGGAAACTTAGTCATGAGCAGATGAATGATGGAATATTATTAGTATTAGAATCATTGGACATTAAAGCCACACACGCCCTTGTTTTCATTGTGTATAAAATGGGGTGCTGGGCGCTCCTGCAGCAAAGTGATTTGCCCAAGGGATGCAGCTGAGACCAGACTCTTCCCCTCGCTGGGTTCACTCATTAGAAACTCCATGTGCCCCATGGCAGTGATGATGCTGGGCTCTATCTAAAGGCAACAACCTCAGCCCTGCTCCCTGATTGCTTAGCAGGAGCAAGACATGCACCTTGGCATATATGGGGGCCCCACAGGCAGCAGGATATACCAGGGGGCACCCTGGATGCCCTCTGAGAGGAGTTTCCTATCTAGTTCAAGAATCTGGGGGTTGGGGAAAGCCGGGACGGCTCAGCGGGTTGAGCGCTCGCTTTGAGGCCATGAGGACCGAGGATCGAATCCCGGCTCCGGCCCAGGCAGGACCCACGTGCTGAACTGGGGAGTTCCCACAGTTCGGTTCTCTAACTGTCTCTGTCTCTGTCTCTCTCTCTATCTGTCAAAAAGTAAAATAGAAATAA
>PVKE010000724.1:36102-51345 GCA_004027555.1 Craseonycteris thonglongyai | reverse complement strand
TCTGGGGGAGGCAGCCCACCCACCCCGCAGTGGTTCCTGGAGGAGAGGGTTCGGTTGTCTGGAGAAATTTGGCTTGACAGGCTGTGAGGTGAGAGGCCGGGACGGTCCTCACTGCAGATGTTCCTGCCTGACCTTGTGATCTCTGCTCTTCTCTCCCCCACGCACGCCCTCCCCGCCAAGGTCACCGTCAACTACTATGAGCAGGAGGGGAACACCCCCGTGGACCAGGCTGGGCTCTTCCTTACAGCCATTGGTGAGTGGCCTGGGCTGTGGGCTGGGGCCCTTCTTCCCCAGGGCCTGGCATTGCCACCCTTCTCCGCGGCTCTTGGGCTGTTTTCAGGGCTGCACAGCTGGCCCTCGGAGCTTCCTCTGAATAATTCAGGACTGAGGAGGGATGCCACAGGTGCCCGGGCCCTCCTCTACCAGGGTGCCCGGGTCCACCAGCGACTCACCCCAATGCCGGGTCCCCATCGCGGGCTCTGTGGGTCATGGAATAGAAAGAACGAAGTCTGTTCCTCCCCCACCTCTCCCCTGCAGCCTGGAGGAGAATTCGCCTCTCACAGTGAGGGGCACAGCCTGCCTGCAAAGCCTGTGCTGTTCTTGACAAGCCTAGCTACCCTCCCTAAACCCAGAGATGCAGCCTGGGTCCTGAACTCACCTACTTCAAGCCTTTCATTGAACTCATGAGGGCCATCAGGCCCAGAGAGGTTAGGGAACTCATTCAAAGTCACACAGCAACTCTGTGGCAGGTGGAGTCCAGAATTCGGTATCGTTTCCCTTCCGGGTTCTTTCTGTGGCCTCCCCTGCCCTGGGGGCGCGGCTGTTCAGGTGAAACCCAGGCTGGCTCAGCAAGGCCCAGGGATGTAGTCTTCTGAACCTTCAGCCACTCAACTCTCCTGCAGCTGAGGTGTTAACTGTATATATTTTTAAGTTTTTTCAATCATGTGATTATATTTCAGAGAATCCTTGTCCGTCCAGCCTTAGCTTAACACTGACAGAGTTGCTACGTGGTAGTCAGAGTGAACTATCAGTTGAGAGTCAACTACGTGCTGAGTGCTTTAAAAAAAAAAGTGATGTCTTCCATTTATTGAACACCTACTCTGTGTCCAGGACTGCACCAGGCGCCTTGAGAGCAAGGAGAAACACCTGGCATTTACTGAGCAGGGATGGTGCGCCAGGCTCCAATACTAGAGGTGTTACTGGCATGATCTGCATCTATTCTTACTGCTATCCCCCGGATGAATACTCCTATTGTCCTCATTTTACAGCTGAGAAAACCAACGCTCGTAAAATGTAAAACAAACGAAAACTTGCCTGAGGCCACACACCTGGAAAGTGGTTTGCGGGAAGCCAAGTCATTTCTGTTATCTTGTGTTCTCTGAGGGTCTTAGAACCCTCCTGACCCCAACACCCCCCAAAATACAGCTAGTTCCCAAGCCAGCCCCTCTGTTTCTAGCCCTGTGCTCTTGGCCTCCAAACTAGGCTCAGCAGCACTGCTCTTGCGCTCCTCAGCCTATCCCCAAACACGTTTGGTTGCTGGTCACCACGTCCGTCTCTCTGCATCAAGGGGACGCCCAGCCCTGGAGCGGGGTCCTCAGCACAGCCTCAAGAGGCTTTGAGTGATGGAAACCAAAACCTAATGAGTTGCAGCTGAGAGCTGGCACGTGTGTGGACCTCGCATGCCCACGCAGCCCCCAGGTTGTCTCAGGTGACTGTCCCTGAGGAAACCTAATCCCACAGAGATGGGACACATGAGAGCATAGGTAGGAAGGGGGGCAGCCAGAGGCCTATGAGACAAGGGTGATCCCAGAGGGCTGAGGGCCCCATTAGCGAGACCCCCACTGGAGCAAGGCAGATTTAAAACAGACAGCGAGCACCACCCTCCGAGGATCCAGACTCGCCTTTCCTCTCGCCTCGAAGATATCAAGTCTGTGCCGGGCCCTCGGAAGGTACCAAACGTGCCCGTGGGGAATGGCCAGGCGGGCCCTTCTCAGGTTCTGAGGTTGTGTTTTCACTGAACAGTTATTTACTTAACTGCCACAAGCCCCAGATATTTAAGTTCCACAGGCCAGTAAAATGTCCACCTGCCCTCCCCCAAAATAAGACTGACATCTTTGATGCTTAACCAAAAATCCCAGACATTACTATAATAATTTGTCATTAATTGTCACCATCATTTTAACATTTGAACACCTAAAGAGTAGGCAGGGTACAATCTCAGAATAGAAAACAGTAATTTGCACCGTGGAGATAAAGCTTTATGAACAACTCACCCCACTGAACTTATGTCTCCTGTTCTACCAGAGACACTGGTAAAAAATTTGGTTTCCCTTCTGTCCTGAGCCCACACTGACAGAAAGAACCCTGGCTTCAGAGTAGACAGAAATAACTTTCAATTCTGGCTCTACCCATCTCCAGCCACCATGTGACCATCACCCCGCTGAGCCTCCGTTTCCTCATCTGCAGAATGGGATCGCAGTGCACCCTTGCACAGTGCTCACAGGGTGCAGTGGGAAGGTGTGTGCAGAGGGCCTGGCATGGAGTCAGTGCTCAGTCGCTGCTCTCTTCTCTCCCTTTCTCTTTGGGTACACACACTTCCTCCCCACTGGCTGAAGCTGAAGAACCCTCCTGTCCTTTGCTCTTCCTCTTGGGAATTGGAAACAAACGCAGGGTGCCCTGGCCCAGATCAGGTTCTGGGTTTTAGTCCCAGTCCCACCAAGGACTTGCTGTGTGACCTTGACAAGTAGCGCAGGGCCTCTAGACCTCACTTTTTTCCAGCTATAAAATGAAGGGTTGGAGCTCATTGGTCCCCGAGGGCCTTTAAGATCATGGGAACATTTTCTCGAGGGCCATTTAGGACTGATTTGCAAAGCCCTCCCTTTAAGGGGGAACATGGGGGTCAGGGAGGAGGGTGGTCCAGAGTCTCACCCTCTTTTCTATAGTGCTGGCTATGTGAGCAGTACAGGGACATGTCAGGAGCCTTGAGAATTTTGAGCATCACCCTGGTGTCCTCATTCCTACCGCCCCCTCCCCAGAGCCTAGGGTGGCTGTCGGGGAGACAGTTCCTTTTCCCTACCACACCCCAGGCTGCCTGGTAAGGCAAGAAGGCCAGGCACCCTGCCACTGTCCCTGGGGGCCCGGCAGCCCTCCAGAATGCGATGACTGTCACAGCTGAGGCCTCAGTTTCTGGGTTCTCCGGGCAGACTGCCTTGAATCCAGCTTGACATTTCCCACTAATCTGCCCCACACCCCGGGTGCCACCTGACACTTTGGGGCTATTCCTGGGAGCTGAGGTAGCACTCAGAGCCTCTGAGAAATGTCACCTGGAACCCAGAGGCCCTGAGGCAGATGCCCCCTCCCTCCTCCGCCAGGAAGGCATAGTCCTCGCAGGAGGATTGGGTGCTGGGCGAGCCACACCCGCCCTGCTCTCCCTTTGGAATGGAGTGCAATTGGACATGGCCCGGGGGCGGGGGGGACGGACATTGGCAGGGAGAAGTCCTCAAGGGATGGCTTATAACTTTGGGGGTTCCTGGGTGTGGGGGGAGGGCAGAGAGGTCGTTTCAGTTGATTGTGGAGATGGGTCATAATGTAAGAGAAAATGTAAGGTGGGTGATATGGGAGCCCGATTGTGTAATGCCCGAAGTGCGTAACAGGAAGTCACGGAAACCTCTCTGCGTTCAGAAAATGAAGGAAGAGCAGTAAGCGCATCGTTTAGTGCGGGGCCAGGCCTGGCAGGGAGCTGCTGTCTTTAGGAGCCGTTGGGCACTATTCGATTTCGTGTGCTAGCCTGACATTCATAAACTCTTATTTAAGAAATTCATTATGAAAGCAAAGCACCATGAGGTGCTTTATAATTTATCTCCTGTGGCCTGCTGCCTTCAGGGACACGCCACAGGAGCTGGGTGTTGGTGCCACCCTGCCGCCGAGAGACGAAAGCCACAGGGCTGCCTGCGTGGGGATGTGGCTGCCTCCTCTGGGAATGACCTTCAGGGCAGCAAGTCTTGGGAGAGTGAAGGCAGGCTTGGCTTTTAGAAACAGCCCAGGGCAGAGGTCAGTCCGGATCAGTGGAGGGACTGGCCAAGGGCCGGGGGGTCAGGAGTCAGAGGCCCAAGCGGGATTCCCGGCTCTGCACTCTCTGGGGACTTGCTGGTCACTTCCCCACTGGATGCCTCAGTTTCCCCATCTGTATGGTGGAAGTGGTGGGGTCAGGGATAATCCTTCCTCCTGGTGTGACCGAAGGAAGAACGTGCAGGGAAGGTACCTGCTGTGGGCACAGGGATAATCTTAAACAAGACAGTGAGTCCTTGAGGAGGCAGATCTGGGGCCGCTCTCCAGGGAGGAGCTTCAGGAAGCCTTCAGTGGGGACTGTCCCGCTGGAAAGTTCAGGAAGGTCTGAGAGCCCAGATCAGTACTATAGCTCCATCTGAGCCTTCAGCCTCTTTAACAGAAGCTGGTGGTTCTGCCTTCCCCACTTTCACCCTAAAATCCTTACCCTGCACCAGACTCCCGGATTATCGGCCCAGTTTGCTGACAGGGGACACCTGTGAGCCTCGGTTTGCTCACCTGTAAAAAGGGAGCATTGTCTCATAGGGCAGGGGGTTCATGAAGGGCAGGCACTGTGCCCTCCTGCCCACCGCTAGGTCCCCGTGCCCAGTGCAGTGCCTGGGACACAGCAGGTGCCCAGCGGTGACTTGCTGAGGGACCAGGACCACAGGGGGAGTGTATGTCCTTGTGCCTTATCACGTCTAACGGGCAGTAGGGCAGAAACGGTGGGGACACTGAAAGCGGCCTCACCCAGGACCAGGCGGGCACCCTAAAGCTTCCCCCATCCCGCCTCCTTCTAGACCCAGAAAAGCCACGTTCAAGGTTGGGAGGGAATTGGGTTGTGGGCAGACTCGGGGTGAGCTGCCTGGAGCAGAATGACAGCAGTGCCCTCCCGAGCCAGGACCCTCCTCCCCACCCAGTCCAGGGAGAGAGCGTGCCTGCCAAGGGGACCAACCAGGGATTCATTCATTCTCACCCAACTCCCATCTCAGTCCAAGTCATGCCCAGCGTGAGGCCGTGCCCGCTGGGCAGTTCCTGGGCCTGGACCCAGCTCATCTCATGCTGGATGATGCGCCCGTCACCTTCCCAACACTTCCCCTGCCCCACCCTGTTACTGTCTAACACAGGGAGTCATTTTGTCTCCCAGGGACATCTTGGTTGTCACACGGGGGACGTTACTGACCTCCAGCGGGCAGAGACCAGGGATACTGCTAAACATCCTACAGTGGCCCCGCTACACAGAAGTGTCTGGCTCCAAATGTCCATAGTGCCTCCTATGGCAATTAGTGCAACTCCTCTAACTGGAAAGGGTCCCATTTTGAAGGCAAAGAAACTGAGGCTCAGAGAGGCTGTCTAATCTGTCCAGTGTCACACAGCTTATAAGCAGAGAACCAGGGTTCAAACCCAACCCTGTCTTGGGCTCATTTCATTGCCCCACATGGTTTCCACAAAGCCTATCCCCACGGCAGGCCTAGTCCAGCTAAGATACTGAAGGTCCCCTTCCCAAGAAAGGATCAACCCTGCCCTGGATCCTCTGTCTGGCAGTCTGGCTTCTTAGACACCCTCAGATCAAGATGGGTTGGACACCCAGTTTCCCACCCAAAGTAAAGCCTTGGCGGTGAGATCTAGACCACTGAGAGTTCTGGGAGAGAGATACACGCTCAGATACATGGATACACGCGTGCCCAGGGCAGGCTGGGAAAGGCAGTTCAGGAAGCCTATGACAGCTTTCAGAAATGAGCCTCAAAGCCGACCAACTACAGTGTGTGGCCCGGTTCCGCTAATGCCACATGTGACCCTGGGCAGTGGTTTGGCCTCTCTGATCCCAGCCTCCCAGATCTGTATAGTGAGGCTCATCCCACCCACCACCCAGAACTGACTGAGGAACCAGGAAGTGATGGGAGACCCGGACCTTCTCACAGGCGTAAGCCACGAGGTCCGCAGCTGCCGGTGATCTCCCTGGGGCAGGGGTATTGAGGCAAAAGGTTGGATAAGATGACCTCAGCAAGCACCCCCCTCTTCCAGGGACCAAGTGAACATGACGGCCGCACTCTAACCCCCTAGGTCTTCCTCCCCGCCCCTGCCCCACCCTGCCTGGCAGGCTCAGCAGCCCTCACCCGTGTGTCTATCCCCAGAGATCTCGCTGGATGTGGATGCAGACCGGGACGGCGTGGTGGAGAAGAACAACCCAAGGAAGGTACCTAGCTACCAGGCCAGACGGCCCTGAACTGGGGGCTTCCAGGGCAGAGCCCCAGCATGGATCCTACGACTGTAGGATCTTCCCAGCAAGCACAGGCAAGCCTCAGCCTCAGAGGTGGAGACTGCGGCCTGAGACAGGCTCCCAGACACGCAGCAACTGTGACAAGCCCACAGAAGGGCCCAGCTCCTTACAGGAGCAGCTGAGCAGCAGGTTCCCAAATCTCAGTTTCCCCACCCGCAGGATGGGGACCCCAAGTTCATAGGGTTGTTGGTAAATGCCGCCAAAGTATTTGCTCTTATTTTGCCTTTTTTTTTTTAAACCTGAGTGAGAGAGACCATCAGGAACAGGAGGCCATGTTAATCACCCTCAGGGCAAGTCATGTGATCAATGGCACAAGCGCAACCCCTCTCCTGTTTTGTTTATTCATTCATCCATCACTCACTCATTCAGTCATTCACTTATTCATTCTTTTTTATCTTGCAGTCCTGCTCCCCCACAAAGAGCCATTTCAATGGGTTTAATGGGTCTCTTTACCTCCTTAGGACTCTTGCAAAACATGTGGTCTCTTAATGTGCATGTGTTTTTAAGTTGCGCAGGTAGCATTGTGTTCTCAACTTTTGTTCTGTACTTTTCCATCCACTCGGTTTTTAAGCTTCATTGGTTTTGCTCTGTGTACCTCCAGGATGTTGCTTCTATTTTCTATGACAGTTTGAAGCCTGGTTTAAATTACATATAGACGGATACTTTAAAGCAAACTTGTCCAACCTGCGGCCCACAATCCAGGCTGTAGGCGGCCCAGGAGGGCTTTGAACGCAGCCCAACACAAATTTGCAAACTTGCTTAAAACATTATGAGATTTTTTTTTTTAAGATTTATTATTTTTTTTATTATTGTTTTTTGACAGAGACAGAGAGAGAGATACAGAGACAGAGAGAAGGGTGAGGGCCCAGAACAGTCTCCATAGTTGCACATCATTGGTTTTTCCACATAGTTTCATTCCACAGGTGGGCGGGGCTGCACAGGCAGGAACTGGGCCGGGGTCTTCACCCCAGTGAGAACTGAACTGGGGGCACTCCCCAGCTCAGCATATGGGTCCACACGGGCCAGGGCCGGGATTCAATCCTAGGTCCCCAGGGCTGCAAAGTGAGCGCTTAACCCACTGAGCCATCCCGGCTTCCCAGTGAGATATTTTTGTGATTTTTTTTTTTTTAGCTCATCAGCTATCATTAGGGCTAGTATATTTTAATGTGTGGCCCAAGACAATTCTTCTTCTTCCAATGTGGCCCAGGGAAGCCAAAATTTTGGACCCTCTTGCTTCAAAACGTTAAATAAATACAGCCCAGGGAGCAGCACGGGACCTAGCAGCCGGCCACAAACTCTGCACGTTGCTAGGGGGACCTCAGACCTGTTAGGGAGCCCCTCGTCCCAGGCTTCCCAGAGGGCGCTGTCCTGGTCCTGCCTCCCTGAGGCCGCCTCACACGACCATCCTCTGTGTCAGTGGCCATGCCACATGACAATAGCCTCTGTGGAGGCCTCTGAGGTGTCCGGCCTCCCCTGGGGGGCTCTGCAGCCTTAGTGGAATCGCAGTCCCCATGGCCTGAGCTCACCCAGGGTTTCTCCATGTGGGCCAGTGAAGTTTCGTGCTTGCTTCATCACCCCATCACTATTTGCTGAGCACCGTTTATATTCCAGGATTCCAGGACGGGGTTGGGCCCTGGGGATGCAGAAAGAACGAAAGAAATACCGCTCCTGCCCCCAGGGAGCCCACTGTCCAGTGGGGAGGGCAGACCCACATGACAAAAAGAATGATGTGGGTGGCTGTTTCATCACAGTAGTTCTAAGTCTGCCCCCAAAATGAACGTGTACAATGCCAGAAGTGTCAGCCCAGGGCAGCTGCTCTGGTCCAGAGAATCAGAAAGGCTCTGGAAGAAGGGACGGTTTCGCTGGGGCCAGATGGAGGAGTGTTGGCTGAGTGAAGAGAGACAGGACGGCATGCAGGCAGGGAGCCCAGCACTGTGAAGGTCCGAGAGCTTGGAGTCTTTGGGGGGCAGAAAGGCAGCCAGTGGGGGGGTGAGGGGCCGAGTGAGCGAGGTGAAATGAGAAGGGAACAGATGGAAAGGGGGCAGGTCTCACAGGGCTGTGCAGGCCACAGTGAGGGACTGGGGTTTTCTGTAAAATCAGCAGTGAGCCCTGTCCGGGCTGACAGCAGGAAAGCAACATGAGCTGGATGGAGTTCGTTCTAAATTGCTCTGGCCACAGCATAGAAAGTGGATCGCCTCGCAGGGCCCATTTGGAGCACTCAGAGTTTGCCTGGAAACAGCTGGGTGTCTAGCCATCCTCTGAGCCCCTCTGGGACCTTTAGAGCCTGCCCCTGGCATGTCTTCCCATTTCTCTGGCCCTCCCGTCTCCCTGCCTCCACACTCCTCCAGGTTCAGGGACACCAGACCTGAGGCTCACGAATGCCCCATCAGCCTCCTGCTGTCTGCGTCTCTCTCTGCCCCCTTCCACACCCCTCCTGAACTTGCCTTTGGTGCTTACACCGCCCCTCTCTGGGCATCAGAAGTGGGATTCACGTCTGCAGGTCCCAGCTGCCCCACCGGGTAGTAGCTGCTCTTTATCCTCATCCTGGGGCTGTCTCTCTGGTGTCCTGTGAGGTCGGCCTGCGGGCTGGGAATATGTCCCAAAGCTAGAGAAGAGGGCGCTGGGCACTGACCTCTCTCCCTGCCCGTGTAGACGTCCTGGACCTGGGGCCCGGAGGGCCAGGGGGCCATCCTGCTGGTGAACTGTGACCGGGACACGCCGTGGCTGCCCAAGGAGGACTGCAGAGACGAGAAGGTCTACAGCAAAGAAGGTGCCAACCGGACCCACGTGCGGGGTGGGGGCAGGGAGGAGCGATGGAAACCCTCAAGCTAAGTCTGGGGCTGAAGGTGAGGCAGGAGTGACCTTGGGCCTCCTAGGAATGGTGGACTCCAGTATCCACTCTCGCTAAGCACAGAAGACAAGGCTATGAATGCAGTCTGTTGAATTGGAACCGCGTTCTTTAAGTTACGCAGACATAAGAAAACAAGGGGAAGCCAAGTCCCACAGGGTTTCCAGCTTGTCTGCCGGTTTCAACCTTTCCTATAGATTCCGTAATGCACACGTGTGGGGCCTTCTCCGTCCTGATTATAAAGGTAACGGTCGTTTGTAAGCCAACATTCCGCCGCGAGTCTCTGAATTCTAACTCCTCCCGCCCCCGGCCCTCAGACCTCAAGGACATGTCCCAGATGATCCTGCGGACCAAAGGCCCGGACCGCCTCCCCGCCGGATACGAGATGGTCCTCTACATCTCCATGTCGGACTCGGACAAAGTGGGCGTGTTCTACGTGGAGAGTGAGTGACCCCGCTTAGCTCTCGGGCAGTTCCGATCCAGTCAGTACTCACGAAGCTGCCCCCACTGGGGCCCAGCTCTGCCCTCTAAGGTTCCCAGACCCCTCCCCTTAGCGGGGGGTGGCCCACAGGTACAGGTGCTGGAGAGGACACAGATGGCCTCTTAGTAGCAATGACCTGTTGTCCTGTGAAGTCAGGCGGCCCCACAGGACAGATATCACTCCTCTCTCCAAGGAGTTGCATTCTTCCCATGAACCAGGGCAGAAAGGGCTTATTGAGGTCCTTCTTTTCCAGTCAAGTCACCTTCATGGTACCTGAAGCAGGTACTCCCTGGGTAGGTGTTTGCTGCCCTTCTCACACTTTCCGAAGCTGACAGCTGTCTCTGACTTTTAAAGATCTCCTGGTGATGCTATGGACACCCCGAGGAGCGGACCCCTTGCTCCTCTCGCTGCCCCCCTGCCCCCCAGCACTGTGTAGGGACCATGCTTCTGCCATGAAGCTAGTCCTCGCAGCTGCCTGCTCTGTCTCATTCTTTCTATAATTATGAGTTGAGGCCCTTCAGTTGTCAGGTGCTGTTCCCAGCTCTGGGGTCTCTGCAGTGAACTCTGGAATCACACCCTGCCCCCGGGGGAGGTGACAGACAAGTGAGGGAGACAGAGTAAGGAGCACAAGTAGAGAAAATAACACAGACTATGTAATAGAGTGGCAGGGACAGAGGTGAGGCATTGCTAGCCTGGGTCATATGGAAAGGCTTCTCTGAACAGGTGACATTTGAGCTGAGACCCAAACCCACAATGAGAAGGAACCAGCCATTCATGAGCTGAGGGAAGCGTGTTCAAAGCAGAGAGCACAGTGCGTACAAAGCATGGAGGAGGGAACCAGCTTGGAGGAGCACAAAGGAGACCAGAGCGATGCATTGGCGTCAAGGTCAGCTCACTGGGCAGGGGCCAGGGCATGCAGAAACGACTAAGCTTTTATTCTGAGGTCAGTGGAAAGCTATTAGAGGGTTTTAAGTAAGAGACTGTCAAGATTTGATTTATGTGTTAAAATGCTCTCCAGGCAAAGTAGTTAGCTTTGCAATGTGTCATGAGTACAGGGTGGGGCTTCCTCTATGCCAGGCTGTCAGGGCCCAGGATGGCCAGCCCCCCTCTGCACAGGCTCACCTCTAACAGCCTGAGGTCACGGGACCCCGGACCCTCACCTCAGGGAGTGATTTAGCCAGGACAGCAGAGGATAGCTGCCCCCTGAAGCCAGTCCTCCTTCTGATCCACCCTGGGCTCAGGTGGTGACCTCACACAGCTTGGAATGTCCCCGCAGTCAGGCCGGCTCCATGGCTCCAGGGGGCCGGAGATGTTGATGTTTACCCTTGTCCAGGCCCAAGTTACCACGGGGCACCGGCTGCCAGCAGGGATGGGAGGGGTACAGGCAGGAACTTCACCTGGGCTTCCTGACCATGGCATTGAACTGTGGCATGGGACCTGTTGCTAATAATGACACCTGGATGTTGTCCAGAAGGCTCTCTATATTGATGAGAGTGGATTGAGGGCCGGCCACGTAATCCCATCCCTCTCTGTCGTTGGCCATCCTAGAGGGCTCCGCGCAAACAAGAAAAAGAGGAAGCGCTCTACTGCAGGCGCTTTGAGGTGCCGCTCCCCAGCCTCAGCCTCTCATCTGGGCTGCCGCCCTGTCGTGGGCGAGGCGGGCAGAGCTGGTGAAGCCATGACCCCAGATTAGTCAGTTTCTCACCAAATGTAGACTCCTGGATGGATACTCTGCATCCCACTAAAGATCAGGAGTCTCCTTCTCTTTTTTTCTTCCATGCAACTATGTTGGGGTTTTGTCAAAACCAGTACATTTGTGGATGAGAATATGTTGTGTTAAACAAGAATGTCATGTGTCACCTGTGTCGCCCAAGGGCAGGGGGCTGGACTGGAGGCCCAGTAAACCCGAGAGGGAGCTCTGGAGCCCAGGAGGTTCAAAGTTTGGATCAGGGCAAGTGTCCTCACAAGCACATGCCGTGAGTTCCTCGTCTGTGATGTGACATCCCGCTGGTGATGGTGTGAAAGGGGAACATGGGAAAGACCCTCAGCCTGTCGCCCGGCCCATGGGCCATTCTCTACAGATGGTGCTTGTTGCTTTTGTTGGGCTTATTATGATGATTAGTCATTATACTCATCGAAGCAAATGGACAGAAGTCTCCAGTGCTGTTAAGAAGATCCAGGTGACTGTGCCCCAGGATCCCAAAGCTGGGGCCTGACCTCTTCTTACAAGGATACAGGGGCCAGCATGTCCCAGTTGGCTCAGGACTTTGCTGGGTTTAGCGCTGAAAACTCCGTCATCCCGGGAATCCCCTCAGTCTAGGGCAAACGAGGACGGTTAGTCACACTATCATATCAAGGAGTCTCCTTGGGTGGTGGAATGGCTCCAAAGTGACCCGAAGGGTTATGCCAAACTATACCACGCGCCCGGCGGGGCCAGTGCCTAGGGCTAAGGAGAGGTCAGGGTGGCCAGCAGGCCCAGCCCCAGCCACGTGGGCTGCTCAATAGAGGCGCATTGTTGGTTCCTGCAGGGAGAGCCAGCCAAGCCCAGGCGGGCCTGCACCCAGCTGGGGGCAGGGGTGGGGAAGGAGGCTCCTAGGGACAGTGGCTAGATTGTTCCCACCGTGGAATGAATCTGCCTGGAGCTGGTCCAAGCTGCCAGAAAGCGAGACGCATGTAAATTGCAGGCCACAGGAGGGAGAAAACTGCCTGCAGATGGGCTAGATCGAGTCCTTCCACCTGGCCTAGCTCCCCTGGCCAGAGCCCAGCCCTCCCCAGGCCCTGGGGGAGCCCCGCTGCCCAGAGCCCTGGGAAAGCTTTGGAGCTTTCTTCAACGACAAGCCAGCTTCCAGGCCCGCGATCTCTCTCCTGAGCCTCAGTTCAAGGGCAGCCTGGGTGTGTAGACATGGGAGGGCCTGAGTGCCTAGGGGAGATGCTTTTGAATGATGCAGATCCGTCTAGATCTACTCAGTGATTGGGACCCAGGGCACATGCTGTCGTTTCTGAGAAGGACTTCACCTTCCATGTCAGGCTAGGATGAGCACCTTGGGACATCCAGTGCCTGTGTCTATGCCTCATTTCCTGGGCCCACTCAAGGTGACGTGAGGGGTTGCTTCTTTGCCTTGTGTTCATGAAAAGGTCATGAGTTTTGCAGTAAGCCGTGGGCTGACTCCTTCAGGGCCTCTCAACGGGTCCCAGCTGTGTGACTGGTTACCCAACTTGGTGACCCATGGTTGCTGAGTTACCAAAGTTTCGGATGCTGTCATTTGATCTTGCAGTGACCCCATGGCATAGGTATTATTATCCCCCGTTTAACAAAGGAGTAAGTTGAGGCTCAGGGAGGCTAAGTAAATTCTCTGAGGTTTCACAGCATATAAAGCCAGAGCGGTGTTGGAGCCCAGGACTCTGAAAACTATAACCACCCAGATAACCGGCCCTCAGGAAGTTATGAGTCTAGTTATATGAGTCTAGTTGCGCACATGGTCCTACATGGGGGGCTTTCCTGAGCCTGGGCTTTGGTGGCTCCTCCTTTCATTTTACAAGTTTTAATCAAGCACCCGCTTCGTGCCAGGACTGTTCTGGTTACATGTTCTAACCCTTGGGCAACTGGTTACTAGCTGTTCCTGTTGTTGTTGACAGTAGTACTAAGCTGAGCCCGATTCTGCCCTTCCAGGTCCACAGGGCATAAAGACACTCCTTCTGGAACTGCATAGGGTCCTACCTCCCTGCCTTTGCCCATGCAAGTATCTCCTCTCCTCACTGCACCCCACTTAGGCCGCCCCGAAGGACACCTCAGAGACTGCCCTCTGCTCAGTGCTTCCCACCCTGCCTCCTTCCCCTGCCCTCCCCACCCCAGTAACCCCACAGATCTCTCATCCCATGGCTCTGTTATGACACCACCGCCATGCTATCTTATCCCCAGCTGAGCAGAGAGACAGAGATGCTGCGTCATGACCACCTCTGTCTCCCCCCAAGTCCTTGCCCATGTGCATCACAGAGCAGTAATTCAATACCTGTGCTCTGAATTGGCCTGAAAAGTCTCCCACAGGCAGTGGCGTGGGAGCCATCGGTTCATTCAGTAAACATTTACCAACCCCCCGCACTGGGCCCAGCAGAGCCTGTCTCTGCCCCCATACAGGTGACAACAACCAAACACTGAGATCACGCGCAGTGAGAAGGGCTGCGATGGGAAAGGACCGGGGCTGCGGAAGCTCCACACAGAGTCCCTGGCTTGGTCTCTGGGGGGTCTGGGCAGGAATCCCAGAAGTGACACAAATCAGGCCCAAAAGAAGGAGGGAGATGACTGTTCTAAGCAGAGGGAGCAGCCCTGTGACAAGCTGGGACATTTAAAAGGGACCGGAGCCCTGGAGAAACCTGCCCCTCCTCCCACCCACAGAACCGTCTAGCCATAGCCCCGTGCGCGGTGTTTCTACCAGTTCGGCCTCCCTCCATTACTTGCAGGGGCATTGCGGGTACAGATGGACACATTGGTGTTTAATTTATATAAAAGGGAGGGGAATGGAAGGTTCAGAGTTCAATGTGAACTTGCATCTCAGCTCAGCCACTTACTGGCAATGAGAACCTCAAACAAGCCGTTTCTTCTTTCTGAGACTTGGTTTCCTCATTTGCAAACAAGGGACAATAATGTCGTCCCCTGCCATCATTTCATGTGGGTCACTCCTGGGAGAGTCAGCTCATGTTATAGACAAGGAAGCTAGAAGCCAGGGAGGTCAACTGGTTCACCGCCCCACGGCCAGCACACAGCCGTGCTGGGACAGGGACCAGGCCACGGCCCTTCTGGTGGCATTTTCTGCTTGTGCTTTTCTCTCTTCCTCTGGAGGACAAGTTACTCTGCCATCTCATCCCCCATCGGGGACCCCGCCCCCACGGACCTCTTCCTGGTTAAAGTAGGGGCCTGACCTTGGTCCTTCTGCCTCCAGACCCATTCTTTGGCCAACGTTATATCCACATCCTGGGCCGGAAGAAGCTCTACCACGTGGTCAAGTACACAGGTGGCTCTGCAGAGCTGCTGTTCTTCGTGGAAGGCCTGCGTTTCCCCGACGAGGGCTTCTCAGGCCTGGTCTCCATCCACGTCAGCCTGCTGGAGTATATGGTTGAGGTAAGGCCAGGCCTCCACCACAAGGAGCTGCCTCTGGGGCCCGGGGGGGTCTTCCTTCTAGAGAACTACTCCCAGGAGCCCCCACGATGCTCCACTCCCCTCAAAACACCAAGGGGGAGTCTGGACTTGGAGACCTAGAAGCCCAGGTGAGGCTGGTCCTAGCTTAGATCTATGAGAACAGGCTCTGCAGTCAGACGGCCAGATTCGAGACACTGGGCAAGTGTCTGGGCCTTAGTTTCCCCATCTGTGAAACCAAACGACTAAAACTCCTTCTTCCGGGAAAGCCGGGACGGCTCAGCGGGTTGAGCGCTCGCTTTGAGGCCATGAGGACCGAGGATCGAATCCCGGCTCCGGCCCAGGCAGGACCCACGTGCTGAACTGGGGAGTTCCCACAGTTTGGTTCTCTAACTGTCTCTGTCTCTGTCTCTCTCTCTATCTGTCAAAAAGTAAAATAGAAATAACTATGCACTGAA